>CM019702.1:1391187-1511187 GCA_009760885.1 Achatina immaculata | reverse complement strand
GATGTGTCCTACAACAGTCCTGAGAACGTTCTGGCATGTGTAGGATGGGATCAGGTTGCCTACATTATATGTAGGTGGGGTTGTAGCTGTAAAGTCCTGTTCGGAGCTTGAAAACTGGTCTGTTATGTTGTTTAGTTATATATTGGATGTTTGGGGGGGGGGTATGTTTTATGTTTGTCCTTTGTCTCTATGCACTATTGTACTTTCCTTTGATTATCATTTTTTTCCTCTGTTAAATATGTCTTAAAATTGCTTAATTTTGTTGAAATACGAGGAATCTACCGTGACAGTGCTTCGCTAGTAACGGATTTAACTACTGTCACTTTCTTGAGCTGATCTTCTTGTTAGTTTTTTTTTATCGTTTGGAGAGCTGATTTGCATAGGTCTACATAGGTAGACCAAGTCTATATTCTTGGGCCTTTGTTTTCTAGTGTCTTTTGTGGCCTCAAAGATAGACTGTAGTTCTCTGTTGATGCTGCACGAGAATCATCTGACTTCTTTTTGTTTCATTAGTATTAGGAATCCAACACCACCAACTCTGCCACGAAGTATCTTTATGGTGCATGGTCATCTCGAGGCTAGTTGATTGCTCGTCTTGTCAGAGTCTAGGGTTTTGTTCAGCCTATAGCGCATGATTATTTGTAGTTGATTGCTCGTCCTGTCAGAGTCTAGGGTTTTGTTCAGCCTATAGCGCATGATTATTTGTAGTTGATTGCTCGTCCTGTCAGAGTATTAGGTTTTGTTCAGCCTATAGCGCATGGTTATTTGTAGTTGATTGCTCGTCCTGTCAGAGTCTAGGGTTTTGTTCAGCCTATAGCGCATGATTATTTGTAGTTGATTGCTCGTCCCTTCAGTCTAGGGTTTTATTCAGCTATTATCTTACTATTTTTTCCTCTACGTCATTTGTAAGAAATGACTGATCATAACTTCAACAGGATAAAGAACCGCCAACTCATATAAAGGAAGACACATTTTTGGGGGTGGGGGTGGGGGGAAGGGGGCGGGGAGGAAGAAAGAATTTTCCTTAAGTGTATGAACACCTGGAAAATGATGTCAGACACAAGTAATGAGGTCAGGCTGTTTTTTTTTCTTTCTCCTAAAACAATACTTACTGGTACCAGGCTTTCCAGCTTGGCCACACCATTCCTGATTCCCTTCAGCAGGACAGTCATTGGTGATCATGAATACCTGAGGGCTGGTATTACTGGGTCCTCTGCCCAAGCCAGGGACGAACCCACCTGTTGAGTTTTCAAGTGGGTACAGCAATATAATGCTCAGATTGTTCGTGTTGTCATCTATTCTAAAACCTGCTCGTATTTTCAGGAATTGTTTCTAAAAAAACATGAGGAACCTTTTCAACCAAAGCCAATATATTATTTAAACATTATTTTTGTCTCACTATCAGTTCTACCAGTGCAAAAAAAGCAAATGAATAAAGCTTAAAATGCTTGACTTAAAAGGCTCATGTAATCAATGCATGATCTGGCTGAAAATATTGGTTCTGTTTTTACGTAATGAAGATTAGACCCCCGTAGCTAGTATATTATACCTTTTTTTGTCGGTATAGTGTATTTAGTTACATCTTTCATATTCGTTACGAAGCTGACATCCACGCTTCGTTCACATCATCTGTTTACACATTTGGACGACGTCATCTTACCAGTTGGTGTCAGCTGAACACATTTTCCACAGTTGCGGCCACACCATGTGTTCCGACCCCCATCATCAAATATCATCTGGTTGGGTGCGGTCACGTGATCTGCCAAGTTCCATGCGAAGGGCGTGTCTATTGAAATACGAGGCAACATCGCTAAAACATTCACTTTATGAGAACTAAACAAAGTACAAAGTAAAGATAAATGTACAAAACAAAACAAAAAAGGCGCTTGCCTAAACTGACGATACATTAGTTCGTTGTCGGTGAACAGTAAGTCATGATTCATTATTAAATTTTCATCTGAAATTAACAAGTAAAAAAACAAAAATAATGAAACTTCCAATTAACCAAGAAGGAAAACTATACGTAGAAGCAATAGCTGTTGCAGAACTACACCGATTTGCATACCTCGTCAGTTACGCAGACCGGGATGGTGACACCAGAAAGGAAGTTAAGAATTAGAATTGTAAAAGCAGCATAGATCTTCAAAAATCTTGAGAACAAATGGCAATCAAAAGTTATAAATACAAAAACCAAGTTAAGATTATTCAATTCAAATGTAATATCCACCTTCATTTATACATGCGAAAGCTGGAAAACAATTAAAGAAATAGACAACAAATTACACTCTTTTGAAGACAAATGCATAAGGAAAATACTCAGTATAAAGTTGAACGAATTCAAGAACAATCCAGAGATAAGGCAGATGAGCGAACAACAACCTGTCTAATGGGTGATCAGAAAAAGGAGATGCACATATCTCGGTCATTTGATGAAAAGAACCAGAGAATCCCCAAAACAAAAAAAAACAAAAAAAAACTAGCTATCAAGTGGAACACAACAGGTCGAAAAAAAAAGAGGTCGACAGTGTGAGAGGCCAATTTAGTAGCCATAAAATCCCTTGACGGGGTTGAAAAGCTCGCCGAAAACAGGAAAACTTAGCAAACTACCATGCGAGCCCTATGTGACGTTTAACGGGACGGGAAGGATGTAAGAAGATGTAAGAGGAAGTACTATATAATCTACGCATCGTAGGTTGTTCCCGATGTAGTCTCTTGAATAAGTGTAGCACGGGTAGCAAAAGTAATCTGTAATATCAGAGAAGAATTTAAACTTCTCAAGAGAAGCAAAAAGGCAGTATTACAAAAGATAAGCAATCAGAGTAGATAACAGAATTAAAACAAAGGGACATAAGCAATCTTATTTCGTAAAAAAAAAAAGAAACAAACGTGTGGAAACAGCAGAAAAAGGAATCTAAAAGGAGGAAATAGAACCAATTCATTCTGCAAAATGGGATTTTCTCTGTTTTCCACGCTAGCTCAAATGTACAAACGGAGACATGTAAACTTTCTTTCCGATATAATTTGACTTGTTTTTTTTTCAACGTTAATATTTGAACAGAAATGTAATTTGAAACTTTTTTTTAAATTATGAAACAAATTAATCTTTTTTTAAAGTAAAAAAAAAACGTGAAACTTTTCTCACTTCCACTTGCACTTCCACAACCGCAGGCTCCCTTTTGCCCATCATCATAACGTGTGGTGCTAGCACAGGGCTGCCCGTTGTATTTAAGTATCCCCCCTTGGTTTGTACACTTCTGCTCCCCTCTCGTCAATCCTGGAAAATGAAAAGAATATTTCCAAATTAATGCTAACTGGGTCACATCTCTCGAACACTGATGATGGATAAACTGAGTTTTAACTTAAACCTTATAAGTATGATTTTTTTTAAATGCAAAGGATACTGAAATATGAAAGAAATAATTCATCGTTTTAATCATTACTCCGCAAATAAAGATGGATAAACCACTCCAAGTTAATGTGTGCGATGCAAATGAAGCTCCCACGGTGAATTACGGAACCCAAAATGGCCAAGTAATTTACAGAAAACTAAAAAAAAAGATTTGCCTCCATATGAATATATGTATCCCAGTGTAGAATATCAGAGTAGCTAAGAAAATGTATATTCAGTTTTAGCCTTTCCATTTCGTGATCGAAACCACAGGGAGAAATATCCTTCACCATTACTCTCTAGAACGTGCATGGACTCAGCTGCAAAAGCGAGACAGATACTTCAACAGCAAAACAAATGAGTAGAGGCTAAAGTGAAGGTCTTTCCGTCTTAGAGAGAACGTAATAACAAATTTATCAGCAACTTCCACCACAGTGAGAACACATCGATCCACTTTTCGCTGATTAGGCTTTGCTATCAAAACACATATTACTGGGAGCATCGCGTAGACGAAGGATAGTCCTGGGTTACTTTGATGTATTGACCTCGAGGGCATTAGCATCTCAAACAAAGTAATTCTGTCTCCTGTAAGTGACAATTGATGATGCAGATGTAGAGTCTATATAGAGACAAAGGACTTTTTAAATTAACAGTGACTCACCTACAAGCACAATCAACGTAGCTAGTACTTTCATGTCTGAAACTAAACTGACCGAATGTGAGTTATTCATGAAATCAACATCTTTATTTAGAGATAAGAATTTTTTTTAAAAATTAGCCAAACCCAGTTCAGTAAATAAAAACAGATACATTAAAAAAAATGAGTTCAGCAACATAAGTGATCGAAACTAGATTAGTGGGTGTATATAGGTTGAATTGTGTTATCTGTATAGGTGGCCCTGATGTATGGTAGTAATGCAAATACAGCACTTTGTAGAAAAGCATAAGGAGACAGGCTGGTAGGACCAGTCAGTCAATTACCTTAAACAAAAAAGATTGGTGGTAAAACGGCAAGACTATCGGTCATTGTGTGGAAGGCGTGAGTATTGGCGCCTTGTGTTAGTAACTAACAGCAGTGGCCAGACGAGACCAGCAGAATATGGGGCTAGGCTGATGGTCCACGAAAAGCACGTTATTAATTGTGGCAATTGTGATGTAGTTCATGGCGTCATTGTGGCGGGTTCTCAAAGTATGCTTCGTAAGATTGAGGAAACATTTATTCGAAAAGAATGGGTTCATCTGTTAAGCCAGTCAGCCGTGATGAGCCTAACGTGAAAAAGTTATTGAAAAACACCTCTGGCGGTTATGTTTATAATGATTAATTGTGAACAAGTTATTGAAACACTTCTGATGATTATGTTTATAATGATTAATTGTGAAAAAGTTATTAAAACACCTCTGATGGTTATGTTTATAATGATTAATTGTAAATTTTCTATCTTTTCTGCAAAGCACCGAATAGTCACGTGACTTAAGCAAACTAAAAGGCATACATTATTGCCACATCGTTACTGTGTCAAGGACTTCTGCGTGTCTTTCCCTTCATAATTACCTATTTTCAAGGGACACAGTTTGTAGCTTAAAAACCGAAACAAAACTAAACATAAACCAGTGTACTATCTCTGTACAGATCTACAGGGCTACAGCGAACACTAAGATGACGTGAAGAGATGACACCTATTACCAGATGGAAAACCCACCCAGAGACCACCTGATAATGCTCTGTGGACTACAGGTTGAGAGTCACTGACCTACACAACAATATCAAATCAGCTTCTCATAAAATATTTACAGTTATAACGCAGTCTGCATCTTTCTAGACAACATTATCAGTTATGATGAACCACCCTGATGATCTGTTTAGTGTGGTAAGAGAATCTTTACTTAATTCTGAAGAAAGAATGAACGTCTGGTTCATTTCATTCGTTTATTTGCATGCCCCTTGCGGAACTTTGCCTCCCTAACAGCACTCCTGTAGGCCTCTCGGTTGTGAGCAAGATGGTTTGCTGCTGATGCATCCATTTGCAGATCATCAACGATGTCTTGCAACCATCTTCGCCTTGGTCTTCCTCTCTTTCTTTTTCACATTATGTACCCTTCCAAGACGGTCTTCTCTAGATTATCATGACGTTTAAGTGTGTCCAAATTATTTAAGTTTTCTCTCTTTAATCCTCTTTACTAGCCAGCATTCTTCAATATTAAGTTCTTGTAGTATGGATATATACTTTGCCGGATATTACAACAAATTTGGGATCTAGAAAAAGCCCCAGAGGAATGGAAAACTGGGCTTATAATAAAACTACCAAAGAAGGGTGACCTCAGAGATTGCGGGAACTGGAGAGGCATTACCCTACTGCCACTCACCAGTAAAGTATTTTGCAGAATAATCATCAACAGAACTGTACCAATACTTGAGGAAAAACTTCGGAAAGAGCAGGCAGGATTTAGGAAAGGAAGATCATGCATAGACCACATATTTGTACTTAGACAAATATTAGAACAGGCAAATGAGTGGCATAGCACAACATATGCATTATTCATAGATTTTGAGAAAGCCTTTGACAGTGTCAACAGAGATGCACTGTGGAAAATCCTAAGATGGCATGGCCTCCCCCATAAAATAGTTAATGTAATCAAAGCCCTATACAAGGATTTTCAGTGCAAAGTTATCTGTGGAGAACATACCTCCAGCAGCTTTAGGGTACAAACAGGAGTGAAACAGGGATGTGTACTATCACCAACATTATTTATCTTGGCAGTAGACTGGTTAATGAAGGAGGCAACATCAGACAAACGCAGAGGATTACAATGGACCCTTGACACAGTGCTGGAGGACCTTGACTTTGCGGACGACATTTGTCTATTATCAAGCAGTCACAAAGATATGCAAGATAAAATAAACAAGCTAACTCAGAATGCAAACAACATAGGACTAAAGATCAACGTAGGAAACACAAAGTTAATGAAGTAAAATGTGAACAACAGAAATGTACTCAGAGTAGATAACAAGTTAGTGGAGGAGGTCAACGAATTTGTATACCTTGGCAGCAGAGTAGTAGAAAATGGAGACAGCACAGAGGACATCAACAGCAGACTTACTAGAGCAAACCAGGCTTTTGCAATGCTGCAGACTATATGGAAATCAAAAAAACTAAGCATAAGTATGAAAATCAGGATATTTAAGAGTAATGTTCTAAGTGTACTACTCTATGGAAGTGAATGCTGGAAAATCACCAAAACCATAGAAAACAAATTGAATTCTTTCCAGACTAAATGTTTACGAAGAATTAGAAAAATATTTTGGCTAAACACCATAAGAAATAACATCTTATTAGCAGAAATGCAGACGAAACCACTGACAACAATTATTGAGGAAAGACGCTGGCGATGGTTGGGACATGTACTCCGAATGGCTGACAACTCACTACCAAAAATAGCACTAAGATGGACACCACAGGGGAACAGAAGTAAGGGTAGACCAAAAGAGACATGGAGAAGAACAACAGAAAGGATGTTGAGCAATAGAGGGCTCACCTGGGCAAGAGTAGAAAAAAAGGCGAAGGACAGGCATTTGTGGAGGACCCCTGCGAAAGCCCCATGTGCCCTGGGCACTTAAGGTTCAGAGAGAGAGAGAGAGAGAGAGAGAGAGAGAGAGAGTATGGATATATGTTTGTTCTTTTTTGTGTCCATGATATTTGAAGGACTCTTCTGTAGCATTTACATTCAAAGGCATTTGTGTGTTTCTCAGCTGTTTTGTTAAGTGTCTAGGTCTCACAAGCATATGTTGAATGGGAAAGATGCATGCCCGTAAAAATCTTATTTTTGTGGTTCTGTCTGTTCCTCTCCACAAATTCTATAGTTGTTTTACTTTCTGAAGAGCGATAGATGTCCTCCTTTTAATTTCCCTCATTGTATCTCTATTATTAGTTAGCAGTGATCCAAGATATTCAAAACTCTCCACTTCTTCCAGTTTTTCCTCATTGATACATATTTCAGATTCCTTGCTTTTTTTTTTTGTCAGTTGTCATCAATTTAGTTTTCTTTGCATTAAGATAGAGGTTTTGCTCTTCAATATTCTTACGGACTGACATAATTAGTTTTTCCATTCCTTTTTGTATTGTGGACAGTAATACTGTGTCATCAGCATATCTAATCTCTGGTATTTCATAACATCCATTGTTATGGCATCGTAATATTCTTTGTCTACATCTTCTCTAACATTCTTCATTATATTTGAACGTCTGGTAAAGAATAATATTCCGAAATCTACAGTTTCAAGCAGTAAACATCAAATGACCCAGAAGCAGACGTGGAATATTATGTTTTAACCGAGGTATCTCTTTAGATATAAAAAAAAATGCTCTCTCTCTCTCTCTCATAAAAATAATTAGCACAGACATCTACATTTCCTACCGATTTCTTCAAGTATTGTTTGTGACTTCATTACACTACGAGGGGAAGTCACTAAGTAGTTCGCAAATGCCTGTTACAAAAAAAAAACAAAAAAAACTAAATGCGATAGTAATTTGAAAACTTTAAATTTTGGAACCTACATTATTCCCCAATTTCTCAGCGTAATCGCCACCAACATTGATACATTTGTCCCATCGTGTAAATCAGTGATGTAAGCAGATACCCATGGCGTCAAAATCGGGAGTCCGATTTCTGAACCATTTTTTTTTACTTCTGTTTCCACCTCCTCTTCACTCGAGAATCTTCTCCCGCCAAGGTGGTTTTTCAATGGACCAAACAGGTGAAAATCACTTAGAGCTAAGTCAGGACTATACGGTGGATGTTCAAAAACTTCCCAACCCAATTGGCTAATTTTCTCTTGGGTTAATCGAGCCGTATGTGGTCTGGCATTGTCATGAAGGAGAAACACACCTCTTGTCAGCAGACCAGGACGTTTTCTTCGAAATGCATCCCGTAGCTTCGACAGAACCTTACAGTACGATACAGAATTCACACTGTCACCATACGTCTGGAACTTGGTTAACAACACTCCTTGATAATCCCAGAACACTGTCAGCATAACCTTCCCCGCAGAAGGCGTAATCTTTAATTTTTTTTGCGCATGGCGATTGGCGGGTGTTTCCATTGCATTGAGGTACGTTTTGATTCGGGTTGGTAGTGGTGCACCCAAGATTCGTCTCCAGTAATAATCCTTTGGAGCATGTCTTCACTTTCATATGCATAATGACAGAGATGCTGCAATGACAAACCAAATTGGTTCATTTTGTGTTCATCATTCAGATTTCTGGGTACCCAACGTGAGCAAACTTTCCGAAAATTCAGTTGCTCATGCATGTAGGCTAAGCCATGTGAACATCCGATTGCACTTGGTACACTGTCTATCGCTACTCGTCTATCAGCTCTGATAATCTTATTTACACGTTGCACAATCGCTTCTGTTGCAATCTGAACAGGACGGCGAAGTCGGACTTTGTCAACAATTTCGATGCGTCCTTGAGAAAATTCTTTTACCCAGTTATAGACAACTTTCTTTGTCACCAGAAAGGAAGTTAGAATTAGAGTTGTAAAAGCAGCATCGATCTTCAAGAATCTTGAGAACATATGGAATTAAAAAATTATAAGCACAAAAACCAAGTTAAGACTATTCAATTCAAATGTAATATCCACCCTCATTTATGCATGCGAAAGCTGGAAAACAACTAAAGAAATAGACAATAAATTAGACTCTTTTGAAAACAAATGCCTCAGGAAAATACTCAGCATCACGTGGAATGAATTCAAGAACAATGCAGAGATAAGACAGATGACTGAACAACAACCAGTGTCATGGGTGATCAGGAAAAGGAGATGGACATATGTTAGTCACGTGATGAGAAGAAACGATCAGAGAATCCCAAAACAAGCTTTCAAATGGAGCACAACAGGCCAGAGAAAAAGAGGCAGACCGCGTGAAACTCTGAAGAGGACATAGTTAAGAGAGATCAAATTAACAGGCATAATATCCCTTAATGAGGTTGAAAGACTCGCCGAAGACAGGAAAAAATGGCAAACTACCTTGCGAGCCCTATGTGACGTTTAACGGCACCAGAAGGATATAAGATACGATAAGACAGCTTTATGTGATAAACGCTTTTCAAAATAAACTGTAATCATTTCCTTATGAATATCCTCAAGCCCACAAAAATCGACTACACTTCTCTGTTCTTCTTTAGTACACACTAACAGTTGGGTAGCCATTTTGTTATTGCATTGTGCATGAGCACGTAACTCCTAGCGCCCCCTACATACAACTATTATAAAGTTGGATGATGGTACTATCTAAGGATATATTTAAATACTACCTGATAACTCACACTGATAAAATATTTCAATTTGCTAGTTACTTAGTGACTTCCCCGTGTATTTACTGTTCCATAGCTGTGTCTGTCTCTTTGTGACTTCATCACCCTATTTACTGTTTCATAACTGTGTCTGTCTCTTTGTGACTTCATCACCCTATTTACTGTTCCATATCTGTGTCTTTCTTTTTGTGACTTCATCACCCTATTTATTGTTTCATAGTTATGTCTGTCTCTTTGTGACTTCATCACCCTAAGTACTGTTTCATAGCTGTGTCTGTCTCTTTGTGACTTCATCACCCTATTTGCTGTTTCATAGTTGTGTCTGTCTCTTTGTGACTTCATCACCCTATTTACTGTTTCATAGCTGTGTCTGTCTCTTTGTGACTTCATCACCCTATTTACTGTTTCATAGCTGTGTCTGTCTCTTTGTGACTTCATCATCCTATTTACTGTTTCATAGTTATGTCTGTCTCTTTGTGACTTCATCATCCTATTTACTGTTTCATAGCTGTGTCTGTCTCTTTGTGACTTCATCACCCTATTTACTGTTTCATAGCTGTGTCTGTCTCTTTGTGACTTCATCATCCTATTTACTGTTTCATAGCTGTGTCTGTCTCTTTGTGACTTCATCATCCTATTTACTGTTTCATAGCTGTGTCTGTCCCTATGGTAGGGTTTCTCAGCCAATGACAAATTCTCGCCCATCCCGGAGAGGGAGGGGGGATGTTAGATTCCAGAGAAGAGGAGAAAGATTAGGATCACAGACTGACAGATATTACTCTCATATCATGTCTATTTTAAATGTTTTATTTGTTTTTATGTTTTCTTTCTTTCTTTCTTTCCTTGTTAACCCCAAAGGGGCATCAAATCCAATAATTGTGCGATACCATTGCTCTCTATCATAAGTAAAATGTTCAACATGGCTCCATTTTAGCCTTTTTTTGCTGGTCTCTCACGACCTCTGTCGATTGCCTTTTTTGATTCACATGTGCCAGTTCCAGTTTTGACTTGTGTTCTTTGAAGAAAAAGAAAATCTGCTGTGAAACTGGAGCGTCGTACTGTTCGTTTTGGTATTCAACCCATAGTCTAGGTTAATTTTGTCAGGGGTTAATAAATACTCAGTTTTCCCCCTTCCATTTATAACATAAAATGTTACTTAACACCGTCTATATAATCTCTTGATCAGTGAAAGATTCGTTTGGGTCACGGCAGTCTCGGTTCCGTTGACGCTAGCTACACCCCGTCCAGAACAGTAATCTTCGCTCCTGGCCTCCCGAGAGAGCGAAACATCTACATAACTACACAGATCATCAGGGTGGTTCATCATAACTGATAATGTTTTCTAGAAAGATGCAGACTGCGTTATAACTGTAAATATTTCATGGGAAGCTGATTTGATATTGTTGTGTAGGTCAGTGACTCTCAACCTGTGGTCCACAGAGCATTATCAGGTGGCATGTGGATGGGTTATCCATCTGGTAATAGGTGTCATCAGTTTAATAAAAACAATTAAAGTACATACACCGATACTGTACTAACGTGTAGTTCGAAAAATGGTCCTTGGATGTAAAAAAAGACTGAGAACCATTAGTGTAGGTGACAGTGTTTTGGATTTGCTGCAGAGATCACGGGATTACAAAGAACAACAGAAGCAGTCATCCACAGTTAAATGTGATTACTTTAATACATTTCCATGCCTGCAGGATTTGTACATTGTTTTAAAGAATCCAGTTACTTACCATTGAAATGTCAGTTTTCAACTCAAAGAGCCTGGTAATTTAGGAAAATAAAGAGATAAATGTAGGTCAGATTTTAAAAGGAACATTCTTAAATAGCAAACTGACTTTCTAATTTCCCATTTTGCTACAATGTGTATGTTTTGTCGCTTTGTAGCAATGTGTATGGTCTATCACTTGCCGGCAGTGTGTATGGTTTGTCACTTGGCAGCAATGTGTATGGTTTGTCACTTGGCAGCAATGTGTATGGTTTGTCACTTGGCAGCAATGTGTATGGTTTGTCACTTGGCAGCAATGTGTATGGTTTGTCACTTGGCAGCAATGTGTATGGTTTGTCACTTGGCAGCAATGTGTATGGTTTGTCACTTGGCAGCAGTGTGTATGGTTTGTCACTTGGCAGCAATGTGTATGGTTTGTCACTTGGCAGCAATGTGTATGGTTTGTCACTTTGTAGCAATGTGCATGGTTTGTCACTTGGCGGCAGTGTGTATGGTTTGTCACTTTGTAGCAATGTGCATGGTTTGTCATTTTGTAATAATGTGTATGGTTTGTCACTTGGCAGCAATGTGTATGGTTTGTCACTTGGCAACAATGTGTATGGTTTGTCACTTGGCGGCAATGTGTATGGTTTGTCACTTGGCGGCAATGTGTATGGTTTGTCACTTGGCAGCAATGTGTATGGTTTGTCACTTGGCAGCAATGTGTATGGTTTGTCACTTGGCAGCAATGTGTATGGTTTGTCACTTGGCAGCAATGTGCATGGTTTGTCACTTGGCAGCAATGTATATGGTTTGTCACTTGGCAGCAATGTGTATGGTTTGTCACTTGGCAACAATGTGTATGGTTTGTCACTTGGCAACAATGTGTATGGCTTGTCACTTGGCAGCAATGTGTAAGGAAGAAGGACGTCGAAATATAAAAGATAGTATCAATAATTAGAAAACAAATAAAGTTGAAATGAAGTGTAAGAGTTAAAATAACGTTTGGTCAGAGATATTTTTGTGTAAAATTCCCCCCCCCTTTTTTTTTTTTCTTTCTCTCAGGACAGACAGACACACCAGACATGAGAATAAAAGTTAACTCCATTAGGTACAGCTCTCTCTCTCTCGCTCTCGCTCTCTCTCTCTCTCTCTCTCTCTCTCTCTCTGGAACAGCTTTATTACTTAACGACTACAAAGTTGTGACGTTTTGTCGTGAGCCTTAATCAAAAACGTACAGGACAAAGAAAAAGAGAGAGGAGATAAAGTATAGATTCACATGAATACTACTAAAAAAAATTTTTTTTTTAAAAATAGAGTACTTAGCTGTAACTTGTAAGATGTGGCTTGTCCGGCCGTGTGTGTCAGGAATGGATTTAATAGAACATGGAGACTGTTTAAATGGAGACCTGTGATATGTGGTTGGTGGGTTGTAACTGGGGGTGGTGGATGGGGAACCGTGGAGGGGAGGGAGAGTGATACAATGTTGACCTTGCCAAGAGAACGTGAAATAGATGATTAGGGAAGAGGAATTAAAAGTGATGCTGTGAGGAGGTTTTGAACTATGTGTGACAAATAAGAAGGGGGTGGAGCTTAGTGAAGAGGTACTATGACGATTGAAGAGAATGTTAAGTGTAGCTGAACAGCGAGTTTAACCAGTGTTGCTCCAGCGTCCCATAATTTTGAATGCAGCGATTCTCAAGCGCCAGGCGGCTTGTGTCATCTGCGTGACATTGTTTGATGGCTGTTACCAGAAAATCAGATTTGCCTCTGTGGTTGGGGCCACTGAAATGATTTGGGACTGGTTTCGAAGCATGCTGGGTGATGCCGTAAAGATGTTTTTGCATGCGGTCCTCTAATCTGAGGCCAGTCTCACCAATATACATTATCCTGCATCTTTTGCAAACGATGACATATGTCACATTACGGGACTTGCATGTGAATCCCTCATGAAGAATGAGGATAGTTTTGGGAAAAATGATCGTTTTCGTTTCCCAGACTACCGGGCAGATTACGCAGCGGGGGCGGTAACATTTTATGGTGCCAACATATGTAAGACTCTGTTTCAAGTGGTCGTGGACACCTTAAGGTTTGGCTCACGTTTGTATGCCAACAGGGGTGGATCAGATAAAATGTCACGATTGTCGGGGTCGAGTTGGATTAGATGACGATAAAGAATTTTCTTAACCATTTGACCATGCGGGTGGAAAGGCAGTACTAACTTAACTCTGTCAGATGGAGTAATATGATTTTTCTGGAATACTTCTTTGCGGCTCACTAGTTGGATAGGGTTGAAGGCTTCACGAAGGACCTTTTCTTGGAAGTGGCGATGACGGAAAAATTCTAATAACTTGTTGGATTTGTTGGGCTTCCGCAAGGGTTTTCCACAAACGCCTGTCCATCGCCCTTTTCCCGTTCTTGCCCAGGTCAGACCTCTTGCTCAGTATCTCCGCTCTGTTGTTCTCCTCTATGTCTCCTTTGATCTGCCCATACTCCTGTTCCTCTGTGGTGTCCATCTTAGTGCTGCCTTTTGATAATGAACCGTCAATCTTCCGAAGGATATGTCCCAACCATCGCCGCCGACTTTCCTTAATAATCACCGTCAGCTGCTTCATGTGCATTTCTACCAAAAAGATGTTTCTTGTATCTGGCCAAAATATTCTTTTAATCCTTCGCGGACATTTAGTCTGGAAAGAATTCCGTTTATTTTTGTATAAATTTCGGTGATTTTCCATCATTCACTTTGGTAGAGTAGCACAATGAGGGCATTGCTCTTAAATATCCTGGTTTTCGTTTTAATTCTTTGCTTTTTTTTGGATTGTCATATATTCTGCAACATTGCGAATGCATGGTTTTCTTTTATTAGCATGTTGTTGATGTTCTCTGCGTTGTCTCCATCTTCTGCCATTCTACAGTGTCCGGCATAAAGCATGTCTGGATTTTAAAAATGGAAACTAAATAAGCGTTATACATGTTTTTTTGTAAAAAAAAAGTGAAATTAAACTCAGAAAAGTGGTTATTTTTATTATTACTGACAGTCACATTTAGGTTTTGAAAATTACGCCGGTTAGATGACCGCCATTACATTTGATACATTCAGCCAGGCGTCTGGAAAATTCCTGCATAACACCATTTAACATGTTCAATGGGATATTTTGAATGCAGTGTCGGATTCGATCTTTTAGGTCTGCAATTGACTGTGGTCGACTAGCATACACTGTGTTCTTAAGATACCCCCATAAAAAGAAGTATGCGGCCGATAAATCCGGTGACCTTGCCGGCCAGTGAATATCCCCAAATCTGGAAATAAGACGATTGGGAAATGCTTGTCGCAGCATGGCCATGGACTGACGGGCTGTGTGGGCAGTTGCTCCATCTCGTTGAAACCATATTAGTCTCTTTATTTCTATTGGCCAAGTCTGGAATGAAGTATTCAGTTAGCATCTGCACATAAAGATCACTATTAACAGTAAGAGGATGCCAGATGTCAAAGCGTTCCTAACAGCTGATCGCCGAGGGCTACTCAGCAATGCGTTGTGGATTTGCATTCGTTCAGGTGCGTGTTGAGTTTTGGACGACCAGTTGACTTGTTATTAAGGCAATTAGCGGTTTCCTTAAATTTTTTGACCCACCTCAAAATTGTTTTGTCCTCCGATCGGGAACATTATCACGGGGATGCAATTCAAAACGGTGACGAAACTTTCGTTGTACAGTAATAGACGATTCTCCACTCGTAAAATACGTTTCACCAGTGAATGTGCGATGTTGTGTTTGCCAAGAAGCCATTGTTAAAAATTATCGTTTGTCTGCTTCATGTTAAATCCAGTTACGGTTTATGTCGGACCATGTACTGCCAAGATAAGCAAATTCTTTGATTTTAGCGACAGCTGAAGTTCTGACAATTTTGTTTTCTTAAAAACGGTGTCTGAAGGGTGTAAAAAAAAGCTCTGATTCTGGTTATTTTTGCAGTAAGTATCAAGATTTTTTTTTTAAAATGGCATAAAACAAAATGCTTTCATCTTCGACACGGTGTATGTAATGTGAACCAACGAAACGAGACAGATATACGAATAGACTCTGGCAATTGTTTGTTTTTGTTGCTCTAAAAATATTTGTAACAATTCATATGAAAGCTGCACCAGGAGTAAGACGCTTCTGGCAAATTAAAATTGTTTGAAACTGCCTCATGCATAATATTGACCAAAACAGCCTTAAAATCTGGCAATATTGTCACTTGAATGTAAACAAACGAAGGGAGAAAACTTTGAACCGCTTCTGATTGAATTTTCACGACAACGTCATTCTTTCTTCTTCTGCGTTTCAGGTTTCTGGCTTCAGACATCTATATTTACTGTCCGAATAAACTGTGCAGTCTTTAAGATGTCATGTTTCGCGCTCTAAAGTTCCAGTGTAGCTGCTTATGGCGAGAGAAGGGTTCGATCTTCTTGATAGAAGGGGCAGAACTGCAGGATGTGTTCTGGAGTCCGATCTGTCTAGCATGTGCAAACAAGGGAAATGTTACAAGCTAAGGGTGTACAGATGTCGTCCCTTCTAAGTATTCCATCTGAAGACGGTGGTTTATCCTTAGCACGAGAGTTGCGGCACCTGGTCGTTAGACCGGTCGGTTAAATATAAATATACAAGGTCCGACAATTAAGTAATGAGACTGTTTTATTATGGCCAAGACAAAAATGCCATCTATGAAACAAAGCAAAGAGGTAACCTTCATCTATGATCTGGCAACTCTTCATCGTCTCCCGATAAGCAGACGACAAACAAGCCGCCATTTTTTTTAACCTAGTTAGAGGTGCATCGTTACTTAATCAGCATGGAGCAAAAAGATGTTTAAAACTCTGAAAAAGTGCCATTGAGACAGTTGAATTGATGCGACAGATTTATGGGGATAATTGTTTATCTCGTGCATAGATATTCAGGTGGTGTTCACTATTCAAAAGTGGTGTGGAAATGATTACAAATGCAACTATACATGGACGCCCAAACTCTATTCATAATGAGAAACTCATTGCAAAAGTCAGAGGGCGGATACAAGAAGATCGTTGTTTGACTGTGAGGATGATGGCAGATGAATTTAGTGTTAACCGAGAGACCATTCGTAAAATTTTAGTGAAAGATTTGGGCAAGAAAAAAGTTACTTGCCGGTTTGTACTACATTCGTTGTCTGATGACCAAAAATATCAACGTATTGAGTGCGCAAAAGATATAATCAAAACATGTCACAGAAATAAACATTTCTTAAATGTGATTGTTGCAGTGGATGAAACATGGATTTTTCGTTATGATCCCACAACTAAATTCCCACGTGATCAGTGTAAGTCATCATCATCACCAAAAGGCACAAAATTTCGTCTTGAAAAGTCGAAAGTAAAGACAATGTTGGTGTGCTTCTACGACAGCAAAAGACTTATTCACAAAGAATTTATTCAAGAGGGACAGACTGTCACTGCCAAAGTTTATTTAAGTATTTTGAAACGTCTATTGAAAAGGATTCTCCGAGTCCGACCTGAGTATTCAACACCTGGCAGTTTTTTCCTTCTTTATGATAATGCACCGGTTCACCGGGGGGTAGTTGTACAGGAATCTTTTGGCCAAAAAAAAAAACAGGTGGGTTTTCTCACCCATCCACCCTGTTTCCCAGATTTGTCTCCCTGTGATTATTTTCTATTCCCAAAATTAAAGTTACCATTGAAAGGACGCTTCTTTCATGATACTGATGACATCGAGTTCAAGAGCTATACCAACAGATGAACTGCAAAGGTCGTTCCAGTGTTTTTTAGATCGTGTCACTCGCTGTATCAATGCACAAGGGGCTTACTTTGTATAAAATACAGGTTATATCTTCAACTGTTGTTTATTTTATTTTTTTATGGAATTAGTCTCATTACTTAATTGTTGGGCCTTGTATAGCACTTCAGATCAATATTTTCGCAAGTCTTTGAACTAAACTATTTTCTGGGCTTATTGTTATGTTATTCTGCCTACCGGCCGCTACTGAGACAAGTGATGTTGTGGATCTAGGCAGATAAGAACACTGAGTAAGGCCGAGAAGACTGGAGAAGAAAACCTTTATTCTGCTTGGTTACTTTCTTCATTTCTACTTTCCGAACTATCAGTGACATTGACACTGATTGTATTTATTTTTAAAATCTTGAGGACAGTCGACGTAACGCCAGGTCACTTCAGGGTTGTTCCATCCCAGACCATTGCTGACCTGGCCATTGTGGTTCTGTAAGTCGAAATGTGCTTCGTAGCCGTGGCTGTTAGCGTGATCTGGAAGACAGGATAATAACATAAGCAAAAAGTTGTAAAATATGGCTTCATTTGTTATATAGTAAGCAGAGACCTAGCTCAGGTTGATGACACTTTGGAAAAACAAAACATAGTCTCGTTATAAATGTGAAGTGCAAAAAAAAATTCAATTATATAAATAATAGACATTTTCTGCTTGTGTGTATAACAATGGCGCCCTGAAAATTTGGTACCAACAACACACACTACTCCTGCTAGACACGTTATTTATGCCTCAGACTGAAAGCGTTATACTTACCGCTGGATTAGTACATGCATAGCTACTCCAACACTGAACAGTTGTTTGGCGCAAGTTTACATTAAAGCTAGTGGGAGGAATAGTTTCTCAGGATGGCTACAAACCAACAATCCTTGGCAATGTACTCCCAAGGCCAGTCTAGCCCCCCCTCCCCCTTCCCGTCATGACCGCTAACCCAGGTTCTCCCCCTCCTTGGTATATTGCATGCTAATTAAGCATAAATCCTAAGCATTTAATCAATACATAATACGCTGACATGCAGTACGAAACACAAAGTCTGAAATTAAAGACACAGCATTTTTAATCTCGCTATACGCCATAACAGCACATATAACTGACGCTAACAACATGACATCAAGACGTGTCATTATAATGGGCGAACAATTAGATGAACAAGATGAATGCAAGCAAAACACTTCAAGCAATCACTGCTAAATAGAAAAAGCAATTTGATGAACAATGTCAATGCAAAGTAAGGTTATTAAGCAAGGTATCATATGATAATGACTTCTCATGTTGTATATTGAAAACTTAATGGCCCTGGTGTTCCGGGCTCCCTAGGTCCTACATGTAGCCTACACTACGAATCTCATGTGCAGTAGCACTTATCCTTCCCGCAGCTATCACCGCCATGACACACGTCCGTATAACTGCGCTTCTGCAGCACACGATCATTCTACATAATAAACGAATCATACATGTTGCTCATTCAGTATACCGATAAATCATACTGAAATCATACACAGAAGTTTCCTTATCGATATTTAAATACACGAACTATACACCACAGGTAGAATATACTAAAGAACCACAATAATATAAGCACAACGAGGACACGATCTTGCGAGCCCTATGTGACGTTTAACGGCACGGGAAGGATATAAGATATAAGATAAGAAGACACGACATCGCCGGCCGTGTCCCCGATCTAATCTGATGCAAGCCAATGTTTCAATATATCCTCCCCCCCCCCCTCGAAACCAACTACCAAATCATGTGGACGATGACGCTTCGGTCAAGGTCGTACATCTCTCGGTCCAAACGTGTATCGACCACACAATCCCTGAATAAATAAACTCTTACAGCTGATATAGTGATCAGCACAAGTGAGCTCACATTGTGCTATTGTAAGTATACTTTACCTGGATATTGGATGGTGTATGTTAATTACATATTTCACTGTATTTTTGAAAGACATTATTGCCATCAACAGATTGAAACTTTACGGATTATGCGCTGTAAATAGCGTAAAAATAAAGTTACTATTTAAAATACAAAGAGAATATAAGGTGGTCAGTGGATGTAAGAGTGAAGAAAGCCGCAAGACAGTAGTTGATAGTGACTCCATATTTCGGTAGGACTAGGAACAACCTAGTCATAGGAACAACTACAAACTCTCCCCGAATGTAACCGGAAAGTTCTGTCAGACACAAGTAATCTGGTCATTCCAGACCACGGGTGTTGTTTTTCGTTGTCCGATAACAATACTTACTGGTACCAGGTTTCCCAGTCTGACCGCACCATTCTTGATTCCCTTCAACAGGACAGTCATTGGTGATCATGAATACCTGAGGGTTGTGATTGGATGGTGCTTGGCCTTGGCCAGGAACAAAGCCACCTGAGGAGTTTTCAGGCGTATCACATTAAGCTGAGATTGTATGTTTTCTTGTGTACTTTAAAAGATATACACAGACTATTTCCTCGATAGTTATGACATTTTTCCGCTTTAGAATAATGTTTTGAAGAAGGCAGACTTTAACTAATGTAGAATTTGCCAAATCTGTCTTCTTTCGCGACTGATTCTATCAGTACTGAATATGCATAATTCGACCACAGCAATAGTAAACGAGATTTATGTCGCGAAGTTTATTCGTCGTGTGCTAGCGTTTTTATACCTGACTTCAGTCTTGGCTCTTGTTTCCGCTTTAAATGACCATGCACTTTTATGCAGATTCGATCTCCATGTGGCTTAGTCTTTCGTCAGTTCTTACCGGGCTTCGTGAGTGATATAGAAATTTGTCAGAGAGAAGAGAAATAACTACAGCGGTAAAACTGGTTCTATAAATAAAGTAGTTCAGTTTTACGACAAGATAGACAGAATGAGGAAAGTTGGCAGATACAAGAATGGCAGAAAGAGAATGACCATATGAAGAACACATCTAATATTTCAGCAAACGCCTTTTTTCAAGGATCACACACAAAAACAAAATAACAGATAAAAGCACTAAAAATAGATTTTAAAAAATTAAATGCTTAGCTGTTTTGGTATCTTTCGTATAAGAAAAGCGTGTACAAAATTTCGTGCCTTTGTCTGTTGCGTTGTTTTTGTATGTGATCCTTGAAAAAAGCCGTTTGCCGAAATATTGATTGGTGTATGTTCTTCAAGAGTGAAAGAGTTAATTTTATTCGCACTTTTAAGCTGAAAGTGGATTTACCACAGTCACTTACCAGCAAATATATTAGAAACACGGTGTACTTGGAGATGAGTTGTTACCCGTGTACACTTTTACGATAAGAATTTTGAAAAGCAATAAAATATTACAAATTGCTCACTAGTATTTCGAAACATCACATGTTTTCTAATTCATCAACATCTAATACAGGCATCAATGATACATTAACTTGTGATTCGCCTAAGCGTGTAATCATTGACCAGAATGTTTTGTTCACCACTTCATGTCATTTATAACAGACAAAACATCAGAAACCGTCGTCTATGTTTTGGAGAGACCAGCCTTGCTTCACTAAAACGTAAGAGCTGCTGTGTAAGACATTTAATACATTTTTATGATTCTGGAATGATTTTAAACGTTAATGGTTTTATTAGAAAATGTATTGTTTTTTTCTTTTGTATACTAATCTCATATCTCCGCATTACAGTATTTATACATTTACTTCCGTCAGCTAAACTACGCGTACTGCCCAGGGGCGACCTTCCATATGAATTATTTTCTTAAAGAGTTCTTCTCTGAGACTCACGTGAGCCGGGTCTGACTGAAAATACTAGCCCCCATCTTTCATAAATATAGATTATTCGGCCATAACTTTAACTCTTGTACGGAAATTATTGCTCGGAGCGATATTTTGACAAAAATCTAAATAAATGAAAAATGGCACATTTCTAACCCAACCCATATTTTTTAATTATAGAGTAACTTCCTTCCAGTTTGTTTCTATCAAGATTTCTCATCAAAATTTATTCCGACAGAGTGTGAAAATTAAGTCAGGAGCTATGGAGTTTAAACATTCCTGTTCTCTTTCAATATAGTCGGCTGCATCGTTCATTTTCACAACAGCACCCACTTTTCAGCCAAAACATCTGCTCCCACGGCGAGACACGCCACAGCCTAACCTGTTGGTGTGAGCTGTACACATCTGCCACAGTTACGACCGCACCACGTGTTGCGTCCTCCATCATCAAACAACATCTGGTTTGGCGCCGTCACGTGATCTGCCAAGTTCCATGCAAAAGGTGAGTCTGTTGAAACATGGAATAACTCTATTAGAACATGCAATTATCAGAGCGAAACAGAAGTTAAAGTTAAGCAAAAATATACGTGTATATGAAGGTACTTGGTTGATTAGACGAATCATCTGCACATTATGGAAGGAAGGCAAAGCAGGACTAATTCGCATGTTTGATTAATACCCACCACAACATCGTGGCTTATACGAGAGTGACTCAGATCAAAATAAGAACGCACGAATAAAATTGCTGAAAGAACAGATAGAATCCCTTAGTATTACCAACTGTTAGCACAGAAATCAGTGACGTCAGTAAGCAGACAGTGCCACCGTTGGTCAGCAGAAAACCGAGAATAGCACCTGTCAAGATGGTGATTACGTTGCAGACATACTCTAAGGAAAAAAGTGCGTTCTATCATCTTTAGTTCTTGTCCGCCAAATACCTCGACTCCATGGATATATACCGTGATGAGCGCATGTGCTAAGCTCAAGTCTACAACTGGGTTGCAAAGATCAAGACAGGCAAGCACATAAAGGTGCATCGTTGCCCGAGAAGTCAAGACAAAGGGTTTTTTTGTTACCTGAATCCAGACACTGGTTTACAGGCGGTGCAAATCTATCGCAAAGTAAGAGAACTATACTGAAAAATAAGGCATTATTTTTGCTGTACTATCTAAAAGATTTGTGTAATTTGCATTAAAAAATAATAACAACAACAACAACTTTCGTTCACCATCCTAATAATTACATTGTGTCTAACTCTTCGTTTCTTTTCTTTTCTTCTTTTCTTTTTTTGATTAAATATTCAGACTTGTATTCTTCCAGAGTTGTCTGGCAATTGCTAATGTGTATGTTACAGCATCTTTTATCCACTGGAAATTGTAACTGAAGCCTGGATAGCAATCTGTAGTTTTAGAGATGACCGTAAGGCGGGTACAGAAAGTGTCAGCTTTATTTCTCACTCCTCATTTTTTTTCTTGACAGTCGTAAATGTAAATATGAAATAAAACAACATAAGCAGCTGCTATTTCGTTAATATACACTTAGTTATGGACAACAGACAAAAGTCAACACTTATTTATGGACAACAGACAAAAGTCAACACTTATTTGTGGACAACAGACAAAAGTCAACACTTATTTATGGACAACAGACAAAAGTCAACACTTATTTATGGACAACAGACAAAAGTCAACACTTATTTATGGGCAACAGACAAAAGTCAACACTTATTTATGGGCAACAGACAAAAGTCAACACTTATTTATGGACAACAGACAAAAGTCAACACTTATTTATGGGCAACAGACAAAAGTCAACACTTATTTATGGACAACAGACAAAAGTCAACACTTATTTATGGACAACAGACAAAAGTCAACACTTATTTATGGACAACAGACAAAAGTCAACACTTATTTATGGGCAACAGACAAAAGTCAACACTTATTTATGGACAACAGACAAAAGTCAACACTTATTTATGGACAACAGACAAAAGTCAACACTTATTTATGGACAACAGACAAAAGTCAACACTTATTTATGGGCAACAGACAAAAGTCAACACTTATTTATGGACAACAGACTAAAGTCAAAGCAAGAAAGGAAGATCACTCATTCTGTGAAGATCTAGTGCAAATATCATGATTTTTCTGTCCTCCACGCAAATAACAACAACAACAAAACACCTCAAACTACCGGTCTTGCATCTGTATTAGCTCAACATAAATGTAAGAGCGGTGCTGTCAAATGTGTATGCATATTCTTTGCCCAGTGTGATTTTGGAATAATTTTTCAACTTGAATGCTTTTACCAGAAATATATTCAAACTATTTTGTTTCCTCTGAAAGGAATAAGTCGATGTTTCCCCGACAAGTTCAAATTTGAAAAGAAGCGGAACTTTTCTTACTTCCACTTGCACTTCCACAACCACAAGCTCCCTTTTGCCCATCATCATAACGTGTGGTACTAGCACAGGGCTGCCCGTTGTATTTAAGTATCCCCCCTTGGTTTGTACACTTCTGCTCCCCTCTCGTCAATCCTAGGAAAAAAAAAGATGATGAATTATTGCTAAGCGGGGCACATAGAATAGACATTTGGTTAAATTTAATCTTTTAAATATAATAATAAAAAAAACTGCAAAGATTACTAAAATACTGAAGAAATAATTGCAGTAATCACTGTTCTAGAAAATAGAATTGACAGGAAATAAAGGTCATTTTAGATTCAGTGCACTGGGTAAAAAGAAGGTGTGAATCATTTCTTTATACAGATTTATTCATAAGTCAGTGAAACATTTTAAAAATCCGTAACAAACAAACTACGTAACGGATCATGATTGTTCTTACACCAAGAGAGAGAGAGAGAGAGAGAGAGAGAGAGAGAGAGAGAGAGAGAGAGAGAGAGAGAGAGAGAGAGAGAGAAATCTTCAAGTTTTTCTAAAATAAGCCCGCGCGCAGAGCTCCCATGGTTTGCCGTTAGGAGGCAGCAGTAGCAAATGTTGCGTTCAGCAAACGTGAGCAGTCATTTTGTGTTTTGGAATACCCAAGAACCTCGTCCGTTGTGACTGCGCAGCGACGATTTCGAGCGGAATTCCAAAAGGCAGCACATGTTTTCAACAGTATCAAGAAGTTAAATGCGAAATTCCAAGATTTATATATATATATATATATATATATATATATATATATATATATATATATATATATATCCCTAGAGAGGATATAACAAGAACATTCCTCAGCAGTTTCCATACTGAGAACACATCGATCGATTTCTCCCTGCTTGGGCTGAAAAAAAACAACATCTTAGTAGAAGCATTCCAAGAAGACAGAATAGTACTAGATTACTTTGATTTATTGACCTCAAGGTTATTTGCATCTGAAACAAAGTGATCGAGGCGCCTGTAATGACAACTGATGATACAGATGAAGAGACATAGAGACAAATTACTTTTATAACAATGACTCACCCACAAGCACAATTAGTGTAATTAGTACTTTCATGTCTTTGATGACACTGAGCGAACCTGCGTTATTCATGTAAACAACACTTTTATTTAGAGATTTATGCAGCTTTTATCTATGCAGTTAGCGGCCAGCTGAAGCCAGTTAAGTAAATTAAAAAGTGGCATATTAAAAAAAAAAAGAAATAATACAGCGACGTAAAGATCTAAAGCTTAACATAATGGACACAGGCTTAACTGAGCTAAGGCTCATAGGCGCTGCCAATGTATGGTAATTATTATAATCAACAAGATTAATTAATTAAAAATGTCGGTTTTCTTCTTTTTTTTGGAGGGGGGGGGGAATTAGCTAAAGAAGAAAGCAATGAAAGAAATGTTATGGAAAAAATGGGGAAAAAGATTTAAAAATGCATTTTTAAGTTGCAAAACTTACGCACATAATATATATATATATATATATTATATATATGTATATATATATATAAACTTATATATTATTATATATATAATATATAATATATATAAAGGTAAAGGATATATATATATATATTATATATATATATATATATATATATCCTTCCTGTGCCGTTAAACGTCACATATGCCAATTTTTCCTATCTTCGGTGAGTCTTTCAACCTCATTAAGGGATTTTATGCCTGTTAATTTGGCCTCTCTTAACAATGTCCTCTTTAGAGTTTCACGTGGTCTGCCTCTTTTTCTTTGTTCTGTTTTGTTCCACTTGATAGCTTGTTTTGGGATTCTCTGATCGTTTCTTCTCATCATGTGACCAACATACGTCCATCTCCTTTTCCTGATCACCCATGAGACAGGTTGTTGTTCAGTCATCTGTCTTATCTCTGCATTGTTCTTGAATTCGTTCCACTTGATGCTGAGTATTTTCCTTAGGCATTTGTTTTTTAAAAAGTCTAATTTATTATCTATTTCTTTAGTTGTTTTCCAGCTTTCGCATGCATAAATAAGGGTGGATATTAAATTTGAATTGAATAGTCTTAACTTGGTTTTTGTGCTTATAACTTTTGAATTCCATATGTTCTCAAGATTCTTGAAGATCGATGCTGCTTTTGCAATTATAATTCTAACTTCCTTTCTGGTGTCACTATCCTGGTCTGTGTAGCTGCCAAGGTATGCAGATTAATTGACTTCTTCAATAACTGGCCTTCTACGTATGTTTTTTCCATTTTGATTAATGGGAATTTTCATTATTTTTGTTTTGTCCTTGTTAATTTCAAGTCCTACTTTGCTAGCCAGTGAAGACAGGCTATCTGTTTTTTTCTTGCATCAAGATATATATATATATATATATATATATATATATATAATATACTGATCAGAAGGTCCCTTCCACAGAAAGTTATATTTATACGGCGATCAGAAGGTCCCTTGTCCGCTTTTGCATTGGGATGGATTTTTGGACATACCAGCACTGGGGCCAACTCAGCCTACAAAAATTGGTTCCTGGGCTCTCCTCAGGACAACAAAGGCAGCGAGTACAGGTGCTGACATCCTTACCTCAGATGTAGCGGCCTAGAAATGTGAAGGCGCTAACATTTCACACTCCTGCAGCACGAAGATGAAGATAGAACACAGAAGATGTATTAGTAATCATAGGATCTCATTATTTTGCAGTCGCGGAGCCGCCTTTGATGATTATATTTATTCATAAATGTGACCTCGTTTTCTTCTTTTATCTTTTTCTTCTTATCTGTACCTGGTAATTTATTTTCTAAAAAACTGAAAAAGAAGATACACGATTGTGACATCGCCACTATGTCAAGGACGAGCGAGACTCTTTGATTTATTTAATAATGACCCACTGCCTAAGTAGCCACGAAGTAGCATCAACATTTGTAGTTTAAAAATTATCAAAGGAACGAAAAGAAAAGAAGTTCGTGCTACCCAGTCCAGGCAGATTTATGGAAAAGCCACAGAGACCGATGCGAAATGCAAAATAACAGAATAAGAATCTTCAGTCGGTCTAGTGAAAGCCGTTATAATATTTGACGTGTACAAGGTCCGACAATTAAGTAACGAGACTGTTTTATTATGGCCAAGACAAAAATGCCATCTATGAAGCAAAGCATGGAATCCAAAGAGGCAACCTTCATCTATGATCTGGCAATTTTTCATAGCCGCCCGATAAGCAGACGACAAACAATCCGCCATTTTTGTTGGCCTAGTCAGAGGTGCATTGTTACTTAAGCAGCATGGAGCAAAAAGCTAACATTAAATTCTGTTTAAAACTCTGAAAAAGTGCCACTGAGACAGTTGAATTGATGCGACAAGTTTGTGGGGATAATTGTTTATCTCGTGCATAGATATTCAGATGGTAATCACTATTCAAAAGTGATGTGGAAATGATTACAAATGGAACTAGACATGGACGCCCATCTCTATTCATAATGAGAAACTCATTGCAAAAGTCAGAGGGCGGATACAAGAAGATCGTTGTTTGACTGTGAGGATGATGGCAGATGAATTTGGTGTTAACCGAAAGACCATTCGTAAAATTTTAGTGGAATAATTTGGGCAAGAAAAATGCTGCTTGCCGGTTGTACCACATTCGTTGTGTGTTGACCAAAAACATCAACGTGTTGAATACGCAAAAGAAATCATCAAAACGTGTCACAGAAATAAACATTTCTTAAAAGTGATTGTTGTAGAGGATGAAACATGGACTTTCCGCTATGATCCCATAATTAAACTCTAAAGTGTTCAGTGGAAGTCATCATTATCACCAAAAGGAAAAAAAAATCGTCTTCAAAAGTCGAAAGTGAAGACAATGTTGGTGTGCTTCTACCGACAGCAAAAGAGTTATTCACAAAGAATTTATTCCAGAGGGACAGACTGCCACTGCCAAAGTTTATTTAAGTGTTTTAAACCCCCTATTGAAAAGAATTTTCTGAGTCCGACCCGAGTATTCCAGACCTGGAAGTTTTTTCCCCTTCTTCATGATACGAGGGGTGATTGATAAGTTCTCGGACTAAGATACAACGGATTATTTGTGGACAACTTTTTTTTGGCTATTTCTCAACATAGTCACCGTGCAAGTTTAGTCCAGCGATCCTAGAGCATATGGATCCTTTCTTGGTAAAAGTCAGCATCTTGTGCCAGTAGAAAGTGGTCTACAGTATGAATGACGTCATCATCTGAAGCAAATTTCCGACCACTGAGCTCCTTTTTGAGTTTGGTAAACAGGTAATAGTCCGAAGGGGCAAAATCTGGGAAATAAGGAGGATATTCAAGAAGCTGGAAGCCGGATTCATGAATGGCAGCCATTGCCACCGTCGACTTCTGAACTAAAGCATTGTCTTGATGAAAGATGATTCCTTTTGTCAATTTCCCTCGACGCGTTTCCTTCAATTTGACCCATAGTTGCTTCATAAGATTTGCATAATAGGCCCCGGTGACCGTTCTGCCCTTTTAAAGATAGTCTACCAATAGCAAACCTTTTGAATCCCAAAAGATGGAAGCCATCACTTTGTCTGCAGACAGAACCACCCTTGCTTTCTTTGGAGGTGGAGATCCATGTTTACACTGCTTTTGACTGTTCTTTGGTTTCTGTTTAAAAATGATGAACCCAAGTCTCATCCATAGTCACAAATTGCTGAAGAAACTTGTCAGGATCTGCAGAAAAATGGCCAAGATTGTCTCTTGACGTATTGAGACACTGTCGTTTGTGATCAGCTTCAAGAAGTTTCGGGACCCATCGAGCGGATGACCTTTGTCATTTGAAGATCATTGTGAATAATGGCATAAACATGTTCCTGTGAGATGCCCAATTAAGTAGCAATATACCGCCCAATTAGTCGTCGATCCTCCATTATCATGTCATGGATTCTGCCGGTGGTTTCATCGGTGGTTACCGTTCTTGGTCTTCCTGGACGAGGGTCATCTTCCAGACTCTCCCTTCCATGTTTGAATTAAGTTGCTCATTTCTTCACTGTGCTAGAGTCTCTACCATATTCTCACGGATCTCCTTCGATGATAAGACCTTGATGCAGAGATAGCGAATTATTGCTCGGTGAGAAATTTTACCCATTTACTCACTTTCTGCCACCCCTAACTACTTCAGTAGCCTGTAAAAAAATTGGTTGCGTTAATTTCTTGAAACGTAGTGTTTAATCTTACAATAACATGATCTACAAATGCACCTAATATCAATTGTGTGCTTCAAGTATTTGTATCTTAGGCCGAGAACTTATCAATCACGAGGAGGGGGGTGTAGTTGTACAGGAATTTTTGGCCCCAAAACAAGAGTGTGTTCTAAACCATCCACCCTATTCCCCAGATTTGTCTCTCTGCGATTATTTTCTATTCCCAGAATTAAAGTTACCACTGAAAGGACGCTTCTTTGATGATACTGATGACATCCAAAGGGCCGTAACATCGAGTTTAAGGGCCATACCAACAGAAGAACTGCAGAGGTCGTTTCAGTGTTTTTTAGATCGTGCCACTCACTGTATCAATGCACAAGGGGCTTACTTTTAATAAAATACAGGTTATATCTTCAACTGTTGTTTATTTGATTTTTTATGTAATTAGTCCCATTACTTAATTGTCGGACTTTGTATTTGGAAAAATTGCACTTTCTGGTATAAAACACCAGTGAACGAAAACAGACGTTCAAAATTGTTCCAATCGTGTCTCTCTTTAGAGACTGGTTAAAAAGTAACCTTAATTTTGCTCTAAAAAGTATAATCCGGTAGTAGAAAAAAAACACCAGAGCTTACATTCTGCCTCACCTTCGTACAAAAGCTTCTTTTCCTTCCCAAATTTCTTCTCATTCTCGCTGTCTCCTCTTCACACTCTAAGTTCCTCTTGCTTTTATACTTGTATTTCCTTGTCTGTTTTCCCAAATTATGTCTGTGTTTTTATGTAGCAGTATGTTTCTCTGTTTTAAACATATACGCAGGAAACTCTCTACTGTAGAGAGCGGAACAACAACACAATTCCCTCAGATCATCAGAGGAAGTACCCCCCCCCCTCAGACAAGTGTTTCGGCCCTATTAAACTCCTGACACTCTAAGGGGTGGGGGTGGGCCCCTCTGGGTCATGACTCCCAGAGGTCTTGTGAGTTGTTGCCTTTTTTTTTCCCCAGTCCTGGGATTGTACCCGTGATCTTCCAGTTGGCACTGCACTTTTTGAAGTGCGTCTTTAGCGATTTAGCTAAATGATGGTAGGCGCCAAATATTCCATGCTGTGTCTCTTCTCGAAATATCAGTTAGGGCCGATCTATTTCCCTTTTAACTGTGAATAGTGGTAGACTTTAAATATGAAAGAAGTAACTATTTGACTGTTAATATAGAAATATATGTACATTAACTAACTCAGTGCTACTAAACAGTGTATTTAAAAAAAAGATGCATGTTTATGCAAGATCACAATAATTGGCGGACTACAAACACTAATTCCAGACTGTAAGCTTACATAGCCGGTGTTTCCAATGTATGAGTTGCTTCACGAAATAAATAAAACAGTATAGACCAAATATGAAGCAACAGACGGATGATATAAATTTGATGGGAAATCTTGTTGATATGAACAAATTTATGGTGCGTCTACCAAACTAAAAGTACCACAGTTACTGATATGTATAAAATTGGAAAAAAGTAGGAGCAGCTTTATTACTTAACGATTACAAAGTTGTGACGTTTCGGCGTGAGCCTTAATCATACAAAAACATACAGGACGAAGAAATAGGGAGAGGAGATAAAGTATAGATTTACATGAATACTGTAAAAAAAAAAAAAAAGTACTTAGCTGTAAATAAGGTGTGGCTTGTCCGACGGTGTGTGTCAGGAATGGATCTGGTAGGACGTGGAAATTGCTTAAATAGAGACCTGTGACATGTGGTCGGTGGGTTGTAACTGGGAGTGGTGGATGGGGAACCGGGGAGGGGAGAGAGAGTGACGCACTACTGGTCTAGCTAGGAGAATTTGAAACAGGTGATTGGGGAAGAGATGTTGCAGAGAAGAGGGGTTGCTGAGAAAATAGCGGGGTTGCAGAGTGATGCTGTGAGGAAGTTTGAAAAGTAAAAAGGGGTGGATTTAGTGGAGAGGTACTATAATGATTGAAGAAGATGATGTTACGTGTAACTAAACAGCGAGTTTAACCCATGTGGTTCCAGCGTCCCATAATTTTGAATGCACCGGTTCTCAAGTGCCAGGCGGCTTGTGTCATCTGCGTGACATTGTTTAATGGCTGTTACCAGAAAATCAGATTTGCCTCTGTGGTTGGGGCCATTGAAATGATTTGGGACTGGTTTCGAAGCATGCTGGGTGATGTCGTATAGATGTTTTTGCATGCGGTCCCTAATCTGAGGCCAGTCTCACCGATATATGTTATCCTGCATCTTTTGCACACGATGACATATATCACATTTCGGGACTCGCATGTGAATCCCTCATGAAGTGTGAGGATAGTTTTGGGAAAGGTGATTGTTTTCGTTTCCCAAACTACAGGGCAGGTAACGCAGCGGGGGCGGTTACATTTTCTGGTGCCAACATACTTAAGGCTCTGCTTCAAGTGGCTGTGGACGAGGATGTCCTTAAGGTTTGGCTCACGTTTGTATGCCAATAGGGGTGCTTCAGAGAAAATGTTACGAGTGTCGGAGTCGAGTTGGATTATCGGCAGATGACGATAAAGGATTTTCTTAACCATCTGACCGTGTGGGTGGAAAGGCAGTACTAACTTAACTCTGTCAGATGGAGTAACAGGCTTTTTCCTGAATACTTCTTTGCGGCTCACTAGTTGGATACGGTTGAAGGCTTTACGAAGGACCTTTTCTGGGTAGTGGCGATGACGGAAAAATTCTAATAACTTGTTGGACTGATCTAAAAAGTCCAAATTATCCTGACATATGCGGCGAAGACGGAGGAGTTGGGAATATGGGATGGAGTTCTTACAGGCCTCAGGATGGGAGGAGGTGTAAAGCAAATAGGTGTGGCTATCGGTGGGCTTGTAAAATACAGAGGTAACAAGCCTGTTTGTGCCAATAGAAATTTTAATGTCTAAAAAATTAACAGACTTGTCAGAGATTTCATAAGTGAATTTTATGTTCTTATTGAGTGTATTGGCGAATTCAATAAATTTTTTAAGGTCTTCGTGTGGCATACTTGTAATTCCAATGCCATCATCGATGTACCTTTTATAGAATTCTGGAAATCTGCCAGTGTAGGTTTCCCATAATTTGACTTCCAGAAAGCCCATAAATAAACATGCATAACTGGGACCCATTTTCGTTCCCATAGCAACACCACTGATTTGCTCGAAGTATTCGCCGTTGAATTCGAAAGAATTTTGGTTTAGTACTAGCTCTGTAAGTCTAATTATGGTGTCAGTGTTAGTTGTGGGGTGAGGGTCTTTGTCGAGAAAATGGCGGAGTGCTAAGAGTCCATCCTTATGTGGGATAGAAGTGTAAAGAGAGCAGACATCAAGGAGAAAGATGTGATAGGTGTGGTGTTGAGAGAGTGTGATTGTATCAAAAATTGTTAATGCGTGGTTGGTGTCTTTCAAAAAGGAGGGTAGTCTTTGTACAAGAGGCTGGAAAATGCTATCTAAAAAATCAGAAATGTGCTCAGTGGGGCATGAACACGCTGATACAATGGGGCGTCCAGGGTTACCTGGTTTGTGGATTTTAGGAAGAAGATAGAAAGTGGGTGTGCCTAAACAGCTGTCCTTAATGTGAAGAGAAATAGCCTGAGGCCTGTAAGAACTCCATCCCATATTCCCAACTCCTCCGTCTTCGCCGCATATGTCAGGATAATTTGGACTTTTTAGATCAGTCCAACAAGTTATTAGAATTTTTCCGTCATCGCCACTACCCAGAAAAGGTCCTTCGTAAAGCCTTCAACCGTATCCAACTAGTGAGCCGCAAAGAAGTATTCAGGAAAAAGCCTGTTACTCCATCTGACAGAGTTAAGTTAGTACTGCCTTTCCACCCACACGGTCAGATGGTTAAGAAAATCCTTTATCGTCATCTGCCGATAATCCAACTCGACTCCGACACTCGTAACATTTTCTCTGAAGCACCCCTATTGGCATACAAACGTGAGCCAAACCTTAAGGACATCCTCGTCCACAGCCACTTGAAGCAGAGCCTTAAGTATGTTGGCACCAGAAAATGTAACCGCCCCCGCTGCGTTACCTGCCCTGTAGTTTGGGAAACGAAAACAATCACCTTTCCCAAAACTATCCTCACACTTCATGAGGGATTCACATGCGAGTCCCGAAATGTGATATATGTCATCGTGTGCAAAAGATGCAGGATAACATATATCGGTGAGACTGGCCTCAGATTAGGGGACCGCATGCAAAAACATCTATACGACATCACCCAGCATGCTTCGAAACCAGTCCCAAATCATTTCAATGGCCCCAACCACAGAGGCAAATCTGATTTTCTGGTAACAGCCATTAAACAATGTCACGCAGATGACACAAGCCGCCTGGCACTTGAGAACCGGTGCATTCAAAATTATGGGACGCTGGAACCACATGGGTTAAACTCGCTGTTTAGTTACACGTAACATCATCTTCTTCAATCATTATAGTACCTCTCCACTAAATCCACCCCTTTTTACTTTTCAAACTTCCTCACAGCATCACTCTGCAACCCCGCTATTTTCTCAGCAACCCCTCTTCTCTGCAACATCTCTTCCCCAATCACCTGTTTCAAATTCTCCTAGCTAGACCAGTAGTGCGTCACTCTCTCTCCCCTCCCCGGTTCCCCATCCACCACTCCCAGTTACAACCCACCGACCACATGTCACAGGTCTCTATTTAAGCAATTTCCACGTCCTACCAGATCCATTCCTGACACACACCGTCGGACAAGCCACACCTTATTTACAGCTAAGTACTGCTTGAGGAGGATTTTAAACATTAAATGACAGGATAAGATCAAGAACGAGGAAGTCTGGGAAAGAGCAGGATAAGAACCTATGAACCTACAAATCATGTCTAGGAAGTGGAGGCGGATTGGCCACACTCTGAGGAAACCCGACGCCAGCATAGCAAGACAGGTACTGACATGGAATCCTCAAGGAAATAGAAAACGAGGAGGACCTAGACTTACTTGGAGAAGAGAAATTATAACAGTGCTCAGAGACAAGGGATACACATGGAAAGAAGCAGAGAATAATTCCAAGAACAGGGATGACTGAAGAGTCTTTATCCGTGGCCCATGCTCTCAAGGGAGTGAAAGGCGATGACGATGGTGATGATGATGATGATGTCAGCTGACTTCAATAAAATATGCCATCTGTATTTAGTCGATAATAAAATCTGCCTGATGTCTGACCCTTCTATAGGAAATATTTGGCAAAGGATAGGAACGGGTTAACTAAAAGGATAGGAACGGGTTGACTAAAAGGATAGGAACGGGTTGACTAAAAGGATAGGAACGGGTTGACTAAAAGGATAGGAGCGGGTTGACTAAAAGGATAGGAAGGGTTAACTATCCCTCTTTTTTTCAGTCTCAAGAGATCAAGTAACTCGAACATTCCATTGTTATACATGGTAAATAAATAAAAGTGTTAAAAGTATTCGACAAGGCTCAAGTTATCTATTTTTCTAATTTACTGGTGTCCTTTCTGTTTTGATCGAGGGTGGTGGGGGGAGGGGGGAAGGGGAGGAATTCACATACATACATACATACATACACGCATACTAACGCTGTAGAGAAATCGTTCAAATGAAGTCTTGTCCCTGCAAATATGTATATCGGTGTCCATATGCAATCTAACAGGGAGGAATGATTAAACACAATTGCCAGTTCTAGTTATAACATCAAATACGCTTGCAAACTGATTTTACGTCCAGACAATTTGCAGACTTGATTTGAACGATCTTTCCACACCGTCACAGCAGTATGTGTGTTTTTCATTTTTTTTTTTGGTTGTATTTTTCGTTAAATAAAATGGGACGCTACGCACTCTTTGCCAAGGGTACAGAGTTTTGATTTAACATTTTTTTTTTCCTGGTGATAATATTAATTCTTAAGCTCATTCTTTAATTTATTCTTCAGAAAGAAAAGCAATCGAAAGAAACTAACAAACAGAAATGCTAAAATGTACTAAATTTACGCATATATTTGACATGTTATTTTATACGCATACGTAGAGAATCAAGATGTTTTGTTGAATTTATATAATGCACCGTAGATCTAATTTTAGTCGGAACTTGTGCTGAAACTGATTTTGAGTGAAGTTTTAATTCACTGTTTGAAGCACGCCATTGAAAAGAAAAGAAAAAAAAAACACCGGTGAATATGACCTTTTTTTCATTTCCATTTTAGAGTGTCCAAAACAGTTCCGGTCACGTACATTGTTCCATATTCACTAATCTTATATTTAGTTCTGTCACAGATAAATGTTCTACGTTATCTACTGTGTTGTCTAAATCACGACTTATGAAAAGCCTTCAGTGAATCCGCAAATCTTGCTGCTTTTTTGTTGTTGTTGTTGCTGTTGTTTGAAAAAAAAAAGCTGTTCTAGATTTCGACTACATTAATCTGAGATTATAACTTGTTCTTACTTAATCATCCAGTAGAAAGATCGTTTTACTTACTTTTTTTTTTGCAGAAGAGATAATAGTTTTGATTGTTTTAAAATATTTCTGTAAATGTGAACCGTCATACTGGCAAGCTTGTAGCACAGGCACAGAGTTGGTTGATCTACAGCGCCGATGTAGAGCCCCAGACTGGGTTAAAATCAAAACTTCTTGGTAAGCTCCGCCACCATGCAGAACACAGCGAGCTCTTCCTCGTTAGACAGGGTAAGGAATAGAAAGAACCTGTTTTCCAGCAGTACGAAGTGTAAAAAGATCTTGACCAGTGTCCTAGCCCAAATACTTCGGAGGTGATTCTATCACTGTCTGTCGTCTCTGCTGTGTACAGAGAAAGGTGAAACATTTGGCGGCTAGATCATGCTTACAGAGACTGGTAAAACATCTGACAGTTAAAGAATGCTTACAGAGACTGATAAAACATCTGACAATTAAAGATCACTTGCACAGACTGGTAAAACATTTAACAGAGAACTCTTGCAGAGATTGATAAAACATTTGGCGGTTAGAGAACATGTTTAGAATATGACAATAACAAGACTTTTTGTTTTATTCCTGTCTCAGCGGTTATTCCCCTTCCGAAAAAAAATATCGTCCATATTTTTGACATCACTGAAGAAATTGTGGTACAACAAAATGCCGAGTTTTGACTAAAGGCTGACTTTATCTAGATTCAATAACTTTTGTGGGTACATCCGACTTAAACACTGAGTGCTACTTGAAATGTAAATGAACTGGGAAGACAAGAAGGAATGCAGAGTCTGATGAAAATGGCTTGATCACATTTACATGTACCATTTGAATTACAAGAAAACAACAAATAACAACAAAGTACAGGGCTATAATCACGTTCTTGTGATTCTTAACACGAAGGAGTTCATCTTCGATTGCAGTTTCAGCCATCTTCTTAGTTCACATACTTGTGATGGCGGAATATTCACACGAAGTTAGTAACAAATTTTAAACAACACAATTTTTTTTTACAGAAGGGGAAGCAACTAATGTCAAGTTTCCTACTGACAGGAAAACAACTAATGTCAAGTTTCCTACTGACAGGGGAACAACTAATGTCAAGTTTCCTACTGAAGGGGAAACAACTAATGTTCAAAGCAGCAAGACAAGACTTTCCAGAAAGCCCATCTCAATGCAGTGAGTAACGTGAGATAGATAAGTGAAACGATTGCAATAAAACTGGTTCTAGTAACTGTATGTTCCAGTTCTACAAAATGATAGAAAAAAACAGGGAAAGGGAGTAGGAGCGAGTGACAGAAAAAGATGAAGCCTTATAATATGAAGAACATACAACAATCCAATATTTCAGTAAAAGCCTTTTTTCAAAGATCACATACAAAAACACAACAGATAAAAACATGTAAAAATAGATGAGTGCACGTGCTGCCATAGAGAAGAACCAGTTATAATCAGATCACACTGTAGAGGTAATAATGAAAGATGCAGTTCCAATACTCAGATTTCATTTGCTCACACTATACATGTCAGTTTTAGCATCATACTTTACATGTTGTATATGTCAGTTTTATCATTAGATTTCATATGTTGTACATGTGAGTTTTATCATTAGACTTCATATGTTGCAATAGTTTTATTATTAGACAATGTTGGGTCAGCTTTTATCATCAGACTTCATATGTTGTACATGTCAGTTTTATCATCAGACTTCATATGTTGTACATGTCAGTTTTATCATCAGACTTCATATGTTGTACATGTCAGTTTTATCATCAGACTTCATATGTTGTACATGTCAGTTTTATCATCAGACTTCATATGTTGTACATGTCAGTTTTATCATTAGACTTCATATGTTGTACATGTCAGTTTTATCATTAGACTTCATATGTTGTACATGTCAGTTTTATCATCAGACTTCATATGTTGTACATGTCAGTTTTATCATTAGACTTCATATGTTGTACATGTCAGTTTTATCATCAGACTTCATATGTTGTACGCATTTTTTATTTAAAGCTTCTGAGTGAGTCTCTGAATGACAGTCGTTGTGTGTTTTTTTTAATGACAGTCTGTGTGAAAGTCTCTGAATGACAGTCGTCGTGTGTTTTTTTTAATGACAGTCTTTGTGTGAAAGTCTCTGAATGAAAGTTTCTATAGGATCTTTTCTGATATTTAAACTTTCGTTTTGAGAAGCTGAGTAACTTATTTAAAAAACAAAAAAAAATTGACAAGAATAAATATAAGAATGGCAACGAAAACCATGAATGGATATTACATATTTTATTGATCTTTACTTTATGTTTGGAGGACACAGACGGCTTGGAGTGACCATCCCTATGTAATGAGTGTTTCCTGTAAATAAAATCACTGATAAAAAAAAAAAAAAAACTACTTGCAGTTTTCTGACTGCCCCTTTTGCTGGTTGTAGAATATGCTAGTCACAAAACTCTGGCTAGAAAAATGACAAGAAAAGCAAAGTGCCTGGAGGTTAGTTATCTTGGTATAAGATAATAAGAAAAGGTAAAACCAGCAATAGGTTCATTAAACAATTACTAATTACAATAAATAGGAAAACATACTGAAACACCCACCTTTCCACCCCCCCCCCCCCCATCTTTCATATTTATGTTTTACAAAAAAAAAGATAAGACTAACAACCTTCATAACAAAAATGGTAAACAGAACAATCTAACAAAACTGTAACAGAACATCCCGCTATGTTTCACTGTAGAAAACCTACAAGTCTTTTCATTATAAAATTAATGAACCTAGTACCAGAAACCTAAGTCAAAAATAAATTATCATTTATACAGCCTAACTAGAGTCCATGTAGCTATCACTAGTGATTGCTGATACAGCAGGAATGGAGACAAGCTGTCTTAAGCATAAAGGTGGCCATGTTGGAAGATAAGAGTCCATGTAGCTATCACTAGTGATTACTGAAACAGCAGGAACAGAGACAAGTTGTCTTAAGCATGAAGATGTACTTATACTATTTTTGTACATGTGGAAGATGTACTTTATACTATTGGCTGGGATATATATTTCAGTTTTCATTCCCCCACCCCTAACTCAATCAGTGCTACTGTGGAAGAAACAGTTTAGTCCAAAGTTGTATCAATAATAGTGCAGTTATCATAGCTGCTGTTTATATTAACTGGGTATAAGAATAACATTGCAGATATCAAACATGTGCTCTGATCTGAAAATGGTCAAATTATCACCTAGTACCAATTTTTTGTTGTTGTAAATAATGATTTTTTAACAATGTTGAGACCAAAAAAAAAAAAAATTTCAAAAGAAGAAAACTGAAAGTCCACGCGTACTTCTTATGTCGCTGTTATTACTAGTATGACAAACAGAACAGTCTGGTGTGTAATAACATTTAATTTTAAAGATGCACTGTTTGATCTACATAGACAGTTCCTGCACATTCCGCTTTCTGATTTTTTTTTTTTTTTAAACCTCGTTCTCACATCAGATAATATGACACATATCCATCAATTATATCATTAAATCTATCTAATGATATCTTTAGATACATCAGTTATATCTTGTAGCAGATCATACATCCTCTCAATATTTTCATTATTCTGGCGGTCTGGTGATTACGCAGAATGAAAAGCTTTTATCCTTTTCTCAACAGCTTTACAAGCAGAATGTACAGCCTCAAGTGTCATGAATGATTTATATTGGTTGTTTTCATTTTTAACAACACTAACATATTCGTGCGCAAATCAGTTCTGATAATGAAATATTAATCTTCTTATGAAAAATGAGCAACTATCTCTTTCCCTCTGCGCTTATGAGAATCAAAGAAATCTAACCCATTTCAAATAACAGCTTTTTTTTTTTGATAATTCATCAGATAGCCCCGGAGACACCAATTTTTGGGCACACAGGTTCAAACAAATGAAAATAGCAGAGAAACAAACGACAGATATATCAGCTGAAATAATCTTAGGAGTCAGCATGGAGAGAAACCTGGCACCCTGTTTACACGCTGACACACCAACTATCCAACCTGAGTAAATAAACACAGACAAAGCCAAATGGCACACGTACGCCAGAACTGTACATTAAAAAAGAAAGTAATAACCTATGATAACAGTATCCATGCTTCCTTACATGTAAAAAAAAAAAAAAGTGAAATGTACGGCAAAGTCCTGATTACAAGCCAGTTTTAACATGTGATGTTAGCAGCATCTCAGGAACATCATGAACAACTCTTGCCCATCAACTCCACCTTCAACTTACTGAAGAAACTACGTCAAAATCAGCATAAATTCTGAACAACAATTGGTGCATGCTCCATCACTGCAACAGTAACCAGCTGGTCCTGGAAAAGCTTGGCCATATATATTCCTGTTATGTTTGTTACTTTTACTCAAAAAGTCATATATATTTATATGTGATTGATATAACTGAGATAAATTTCTATAATGAGTAATAAATATTCAATGGATCAATATATTCAGATAAATTGGGAAAAAAAAACAATTAGACAACTTTCATTTGGAAGCAAATCAATACAAAGACATGTTTCAAAAATAAAAAAATACATACCAAAGCACAGACGAAACAAATAAATTTCATAATGAAAACTGCAAGTACAATGCATACTAAGACCTTACTTAAACAGAAGAAACATACAATTCAGCTACTTCCAGAAATATCAGTTTTGAGACGACACATACAAAACAATCACAAAACTTCAAGAAATTGTCTTGACTGTTTGCAAACACAGCCACTCAAAGACAAACATAACAAGGGCAAGATCGGCACATGTTACACTTGCAGTTCAGCACTGAAGGCACTAATACTTCACACAAGTGTAACTATTAGAGTGCTGAACTGCATAAAGATATGCCAAGATGTTGAGCTTTATATGAAACTCTTCCATGAGTTTTATCTTCCAAATGAAAAAAAAATGGGAAAAGAAAAGCCAAATAATTTCATCTATTTTGTGAAAATTTTTTTTAACGTGTAAAAAATATTCTATGGAAAAAAAAAAGTATTTCTTCCAGAAGAACTGATTTTGAACAAAAAAAAATGTATGCTTCTAATAATTAGATGTCCGAATTCATTATATTTTATCTTGCATTATATGGATATTACAACTAGTGCAGTTAATGACCTTTGGACACAATGCCAAAAAGTAAATATTATTGTAAGAGAAAGTTCTTAAGAGAAAGTCCTCAAGACAACCAAATCTTGTCCAATTTTATTTCTGGCAAGCATTTTTTTTCCTTGCTAAACACTCCAGTCACACACTGACATACCCACACATACACATACATAAAGAAAATGCATTTTGTAACTAATCTGGCATACTCGAACCATACAACACGACATAACTGCTACAAAAACAAGACAAAACCTGGGCTGTCTGATATCTCCCCTGATTACAGAAATATAAACTGCTATCTCCTCTATTCTTTCATGAAGCGTAGCTTTACAGCAAATTACCAAAGTATCAGCTGAGAAAAAAAAAATATTGGAATCTGCTAGATTTTGTCAAACCTTTTCTGTCAACACCATTTATTCTAAGTCGAACATGAATTCTTTCTTTTTTTTTTTCAATGCTACATTTGATCATCACCAAGAAGAAAATATGTCACAAAGTTATACGTAATGTTTCAGTCAGTCAGAATGGTTCACAGTGTATCTATAATATGAAATAAGAAAACTGTGTCTGGTACACACGGTGTGCTCTCCCTGCCGCACTGTAACCAAGGCGGGGGGGGGGGGGTACATGAAAGGAATACACAAACAACAGCCCTCCAATTCCCTGGACTGGACAAGAGTATTTTTTGTTGTTGCCTGCCTTATGTTACTTAGAGGTCACTCTCTCCATACAGAGCTGTGGAGAAGGACATGTAGTCTAGTGCTCCTGGAACTGCATCACGACCTGTGTAGGGGGCCATGCGCTGGATACAGTATTCAGCTTGGTCCGGAGGCAATTCTTGTCTCAAGATCTGAGCTGTGATGTACGGCTGTGAGTCAAAAAAAAAAAAAAACAATTAATACTAATTATAAGACCAAACAGATAGTGCACATGTTACAGAAAAAAAAAATATACATATATAAGATACTTCTATCTCTTCATGAAATTTCAAAATTAAACTTATCCAGCAATAAATGAAATGTTTACAGTCAAAGTTGAAACAAATGTGAAAGCTTAATTAGTCACTGAGTAAAACAAGAGTATCACAAATGTGAAAGTTTAATTACAGTCAATGAATAAACCAAGAGTATCACAAATGTGAAAGTTTAATTACAGTCAATGAATAAACCAAGAGTATCACAAATGCACTATGTCAAGTACAAGATGTTGTAAGACCTACCTTATCCCCAGCCAAAATCTTGAAAGATTGCATGACCTGTTCAGCAGTATCGGTGTCAGCAGTCTCACGTGTCATGAAGTCTAAGAATGCTTCAAATGTCACATAGTTTGTACGGTTGGGATCTACAATGGACATGATGCGTTGGAAGTCGGCCTCACCCTGAAAATGAAAAATGTTTTAGTTAATTTTGTTACATTTTCATTCATTCATTCATTCATTTGCATGTCCCTTGTGGAACTTTGCCTCCCTAACAGCACTCCTGTAGGCCTCTTGGTTGTCAGCAAGATGGCCTGCTGCTGATGCATCCATTTGTAGATCATCAACGATGTCTTGCAGCCATCTTTGCCTTGGTCTTCCTCTCTTTCTTTTTCCCATTATGTATCCTTCCAATATGGTCTTCTCTAGATTATCATGACATTTAATGTGTCCAAAATATTTAATTTTTCTTTGTTTAATCCTCTTTACTAGCCAGCCTTCTTTAATATTAAGATCTTGTAGTATGGATATATTTGTTTTTTTTGTGTCCATAATATTTGAAGAACTCTTCTGTAGCATTTACATTCAAAGGCATTTATGTGTTTCTCAGCTGTTTTGTTAAGTGTCCAGGTCTAACAGGCATATGTTGCGATGGGAAAAGATGCATGCCCTTAAAAATATTATTTTTTGTAGTTCTTTCCTCTCCACAGATTCTTTATTTGTTTTACTTTCTGAAGAGCGACAGATGTCCTCCTTTTAATTTCCCTCATTGTATCTCCATTATTAGTTAGCAGTGATCCAAGATATTCAAAACTCTCCACTTCTTCCAGTTTTTCCTCATTGATATATGTATCAGCTGCCTTGTTTGTTTTGTCAGTTGTCATCAATTTAGTTTTCTTTGCATTAAGATAGAGGTTTTGCTCTTCAGTATTCTTACGGACTGACATAATTAGTTTTTCTATTCCTTTTTGTGCTATGGAAAGTAATACTGTGTCATCAGCATATCTAATCTCTGGTATTTCATAACCTCCAACTGTTATGGCATCGTAATATTCTTTGTCTACATCTTCTCTAACATTCCTCATTATATCTTCAGTATACAAGTTAAATAAGTAAGGTGATAATATGGAACCTTGATGGACCCCTTGTTTTATGTCAAACCAAGCTGTTGTTTTACAATTTATTCTTACTGCTGCTTGTTGGTCTAGATACAGCAGTGATGTTAATTATATCAAATGTGTTGGAAATCCCGTTTTTTCCATTATTTCCCAACGTTTCTGGTGTTGTACACAATCAAATGCCTTTGAGTAATCTATAAAGGTCAAATATAGATTCACATTAAACTCTCTGCATTTCTCTATTATTAATCTTATATTGAATATATGATCTCTTGATCCTCTTCCTTGCCTGAAACCAGCTTGGACCATACTGACTTCTTCTATTTTCTTACAGAGTCTACCCATTAGATTTTTAACAGAATTTTACTGGCATGACTAATCAGGGCAACAGTTCTGTAGTTTGTGTATAATTTCAGGTTACCCTTTTTTGGCAGTGGTATGAATACAGTTCTTTTCCATTCTTTTGGCCAAATACCTGAATGTCAAATCTTTTTACATAGTGCATGATAGATTGTTGCACATTCCTTTCCTCCTGCTTTAATAAATTCAGCTGTTATCACATTTTGTTACAGATTTGAATAAAAAGTAAAACAGTATCAAGTATCTTGCTTTGGAAATTTCAAGTGCTTTGCTTTTTTAGCATAATATACAGCATTTTTTTCAACAAACACTCTAAAGATGTAGGCAGGTTTGCACAAATTCTTTATATTTTTTTGCTTTAGACTTAAAAAAATGACTTTCCTCAGATTCGTAGGTCACAGGCCAGAAAGTTGTACCACACAGGACCACATGGTGTGTGACCTGACCAGGCATGACACAATGAGCCTGGTGACAGTTGAAAGGATGAGTTCTAAACTCTTTACAACAGGTGTTCCATCTCCCCACGTCTGTATACTAACCTAAACTTTTCATAAACATTTTAATGCCTTACTCTAAGCATATTTCATGAGGATCTGAAAGATGAGGATACTAAGTGCTCACTTTAAATGGTAAGAGTTTAAATTCTAGTTTAGAGCAAGCTCATACAAACCTGCTTGTCATCCCTGATCTTGTAGCCCAGACTTATAAGGCAAGCTTTGAACTCTTTTGGTTCAAGCCTCTTCGTGCGATTCTTGTCAAAATGATTAAAGGACATTCTGAACTCGTTCATCTGGGCCTCACTGATGCCTTTCGAGTCCCTTGTCAAAATCTGTAACAAAAATACAAAAACATAAATGAAAGACTGTGTGTGTGAATAAACATCGAGGTGGGGAAGAGGAGGAGGAGGAGGAAGAGAGAGTGGAGAATCAAATAATCTGTATATAAAATTTTCTTTACTTATGCATTCAAGATTATTTCCAGTATCTTACTACGTAACGGAACTATTTTTAATATTTTACTACATACTTTACAGACATTGTAAAACTATGGCTGCTTTCCTCATGATCACTGTGCTACCAAACACACGCATCTATACAACTGTATACAGTCTGACTTCTCACTGAGCTGTGTTTGGTTATTTTCTATGCAGAACTCTCCAAGTCCATCATTTATGTGATAAACAGAGTCGCCCAGAAATTATGTATTACACAATACAGCATCTACTACCATGCCTTAAAATAATCATATTTTCATCTGTTCTTTCATTTCTGACAGTTTACATGCAGTATTACAGTATATACTGTGATTATCTGGGAATAAGGGAATACTGTAATGTGGTTATTTGTGAAACTTACATCTGTCTTAACCTCTCTGTATCTAACAAACTAATTAAATTGAAACTAACTAGCAAAGCTATGGAAACAAAGAAAAACTGATTTAACCTTGAATTAAAATGTAGTAAATGACAGTACTCCTTTTTATTACAGAAAAGCAAAGTCCAAGCAAAAAAAAAAAATCTTAATGCATCTGTAACAGAAATGAATCATAATTGGAATACTAACTAAATGTATAACTGGAATACTAATTAAATGTATAACTGGAATACTAACTAAATGTATAACTGGAATACTAACTAAATAAAGTACAAAGAAATATTTATAAACTATGACACAATCTTTTACCTGGTTTTCAACTTCATTTACGTTCCTGGCGATAGCTGTCAACAGCTGTTCCCAGCCAACTCGCAGTGTCTGAAAGTACAATACATGTGAAACTTTATTATGATGGTATAATCTAAAGCACTAATTTCATCTAATTTTCACTAATTGCATCTAATTTTTATAAATCCATTTTACATCTTTCCTGACTTTACTAGAACCACAATTTAAAAAAAGAAGCTGTAATCACTGTAATATACAAAAATTAATGGTTTATTAATTAACTAAAATGTTTCTGTAATTAAATTTGTAATGATGATGAGACTGAATGAGATAAAACTGATTAAAATAATGGGATCTTTGATCAGAAATCCAAGATCACAGACTTAGATCTGTGCTGTCACACCTCCTCCATCCATCTCCTGGGAAACTTAGGAATGATTAAAACATGACCTTCAATTTCACCAGGTTAAAACACTTATTGTATATCATGTAACGAATTTAAATGACCAGTGAGTGGTTTGCAAGTCAGTGTGTGGTTTGCAAGTCAGTGAGTTTTTATTAATGAAATAATACAACAAACCTGATTATATCTTTCAAGCTCCTCAATATTGGGCTTGTATGCATCCACAGCTTTGTCATACTGTTCCAGTTTCTTCAGCTGCTCCTCCAAGGAAGAGCGACCGGTCACACCGACTGAGGCCACAGCATCCAGCTGATTCTCTATCCACTGGCCAACAGTATTGGCTTTCGCTGCATACTGCCGACGTAAGCGTTCATTATTCTGCTGCCTCATCATCTCCTGCTGCAGTGTTGTATCTCTGTGGGGTACCAGCTGCTTAACTTCACTCCACTTGTTGGTGATGTCCTGTAAAATTCATATATGAAACAAAACTGACATGTGGAAAATGATATATGACCTGATGCAATGTCAGGTGGGTGCTAGCAATCACTGGGTCAAAGACATGTAAATGTGCATAAGCTGATTCTGAGCTACTACCTTCAGTCTGTGCCTTTAGAATTTATAAACCTTACACTGGAATGAGCATAAATGAATGGAGAAACAGTGACTTACAGATCTGGCTACACTGACTCAGATCTGATTTAGTAACAGTCTGACATTTATTGAACAGCTATTGTAAAGTGTTCAGCAAAAAATAATGATAGCAACTCTAAGAATATTAGCATATTGTATAGGACAAAAATGTGATTAGGATTTTAGATGGAAATGTAAATTTCTGAAGATGAAATCTCTTTATAAAGATTATCTGTCAGAGGTAAGCCAAAACGAGTTCTGAAAATTTCATCACATTTAATTAGTGGCCTACACTTCCTGAATTCTACATGCACCAATTTCTATGCTTTAACATATAACAAATGAACGAAATTATGAAGCTTCATTAAAGAATTTGAAATTTCAACTTCAGGCCATTATTATTTTCAAATATATGTAGCAAATAAATTTTTTTTCAAAGATGAAGCACTGTAGCAAAACAAAAAAACTGAAAAAAAACCCACACAAAAAAAAAAAAAAAAAAACAGAAAGTTGTGCAGTGATCTGTGCTATTTACAGCTAGGGGGTCCTATCAGTTTCGTTACATCTTGTAAGAAGGCTTTACAATTGGAAAACAACAAATGACAAGAATATGCCGTGAAGAGTTTCATATAAAACAAAAATGACAGGTTTTTTTCAGCATACAAAATCTGCACATTCACTCTACTTCTTGTGAAACAAGGTTTGCATTTATATATGATGAAAGATTCATTAAGATTAAATGAAGTTTTTCAGATGGTTATTTAATCTGTCACATTACTGTCCTTACCAGTCATGCCAAGTACTGCAGAACTAAAGGTGCAGTATGTGGTTACTGTACATTAAATGATAGTAATATGACAGGGTACAGTTAAAATGACAAATGATAAAAGGTTTATGATCTTGGATCTGGTACACATGAACATGCATTTACTTGTTTATGCAATGTAACCTTTTTTTTTTTCTCCTACAGATCAAACACAGTGCTAGAATGTATCATCTTCAGTTCAAATGATGCACTAGTTATCTACTGTGATGCATGCAAAAAAAACCCCAAAAAGTGTACAATATTAATGAGAAGGACACACTCAACACTGGTTAGCATACAAGATATAGAACTTAGAGCAAGCCTGAAGTTAGTGCTGAATATCAGCAAGCAAAAAAAAAAAAAAAACCCACGAAAAGTGTTACAGTTGTTAAAACAAACATGCTGATCAGATAGCAGCACTTCTGATTAACAAATGTGCTTCCTCTGCTCATGTGTTACCAAGAAACAGGAACTTAGCATGAGGTCACACTGAATAATTTCTATCTCTGATATTTATTTTCTGGCCCTCCTACTCTTCTGCTAACTTTACAAACATCAACGCTGCACCTTCCTGTGCAATCAGTTTTAAATGCTGTTTTTCCAATACTCATTTCTTCCAATGTTTTACTCGCTCATCAAAACTTCTATTTCATGATTTGAGCCAATTTAAAAAAATTTTTTTTACAGATTTGAGCCAGTTTCTTTTTAAAGTGTTTCCTTTGAAATTTAATACAACAATAATTAAATTCCACAGGCTAACAAAACCTTGGGAAATGATGATACATTCATAAATATGAGTCAAAGGCAGGTAAGACATATTTTAAATAAGTGTCTGTATGTATATTTACCATGCCTAACACACAAAATAACAACAGCACTGTATACAAAACATATAAAAAGTTTATAACAGTTAAAAGATCTACACCAAACTAAAAGAAATATTTTTGGTAAAAATCACAACTGAGTCTTCATAGACACTTCCAAAGAAGCGTTTGAAAAAACAGTAACAAAATTCCACTCCATGTACTGCTAGAAATATCATTAAAAAAACAAAACAAAACAAACTGTGCTCTGCTCTCACACAATGAGATTTGTCATGTTTGTAAATGCTGACATGAAAAGTGTGACTCCATTCAATGAAAGAATGTTCTCATCTGAAGAACTCCATAGTACAGCTAAATGTATGTGCTACTAAAGTGTGCATAAATCTAGCACTGTGAAATGAATTATTTCTGCAAGTTAAATATGACAAATATGCTGCATAAATACCATTTCTATGTGTAGTATTTATTAGTGTCACAGTTATAAGCACAGACTGGAATACATAAACTGCAATTTCTTGTTGGAAGCTCTGTTTCTTACAGACAGATTTATTTTGTAAAGCACTATCGTGAACACTCTAAGGGAACTTTATATCATGATACTTTTTTTTTTTTCAGTATTTTCCCACATATTTTCTATTAATATCCTGAGTAAGAAAAATCTTTGAACTCTTGCACTCTTGACTGGGAATCCATGCTCTGCCAGAATCAATTTTGATAGAAAGAAACTGAAATTTAAATATATGAGATGAGTTAAAAATGTGTTCTATTTTACTGATACTTTTGCCTAAATATCACCCTGTGCATTGATTTGCACTGGCATTACCAACCCTACTAGTGAAAGATTTAAGAAAATATATATTCTATGGTAACTTGCTTATTTAAACAATGACATGATTTCCACAAAACACCTAACTGCAAAAAAAAAAAAAAACAACAAAAAACACCAAAATCTTGACCTTTCAGTACTGACAAAATCTGTAGGAAGGGTCACGGCTAGTGCAGATTTGTGTCTTACAGCAGGGGTAAAAAACAGGATATAGAAAAAAAAAAAGGCAAACCATACAAAAGAGCACAACATAAAAGTCTAGCAAGCAAAAGACATCACACTTACTAATACTAACCTCCTGTACCCAAGTCCAAAGCAACACACACCGACAAATGCAAAATAAAAATGTGAGAGAAGTATGCAATAAGATTCAAACAGACAATTTCCATACAAGTTATTTGACCAACTTAAAAAAAAAAAAACAAAGAAAACAATCACATGAAACACAGGTACATTTACACACACAGGAAGGTTTTTCCAAAAAAGAAAATCCCCAAAATTTGGCTTGACCTGAAACCCCCATCTAGCACCATTTTCTATTTTCTGTGCTATCACATCAAACTGAAATCTGCTGTATAGATAATCTTGCTGAAACTGAGGCTGACTTCCTCCCACAAGTAACCTTACCATGGTACTGGAAGAAGCAATATATTTTCATGAAACTAAAGAAAACATGAGAAATTATTTTGGTGGCCAATGAAAAATTCTCCACCTTCAGCATAGAACTAAAAATACACGTTGGAAATAAAGACAAGACAAGAATTTTAATTTACTGAATCTATCATACATGTTCTACTGAGCACATAAAAAGAAACAGCCTCAAATAAGAATTCATGGAAACTGCACACATATTCAGTGTTGTAAAAACGCAATGAAAGATCTCAGAATGTGACGATGGATAGGTCGACCAAAAATGAAGAAAATAAAATGTACACAAAATAAGTGCATTTCAAAATACAGAGATAAAGGAAATAATTAGAAAAAAGTAGAGATAAAGGCAATAAATACTTAGAAAAAAAGCAATTAAAAGAAATACAAAGAGTTGGATTATAGAGAGTATAATAACTAAAAATGATTGCCAACAAAAATAGCAAAAGAGCACCAGAAAATAAAATCTTGTAAAATAACAATAGCCTTTACCATGAGCCTAACATAAGAGAAGTAAGTCACTCCTTACTATCTGATGCCAGCTTGACAGAATTCAGAGTTAGATCCAGCACAGCACATTCTAAAATCATATGTTCAACAAATTAAAAGTTAGCTTCCAAGAAAATAAAGAGAAGCAGACAAGTCCTACACAACTTTCCATGATAGAGAAAGCACACCGGGAAGAAATAACCTGTGATGGGCTGTCACTGTTCTGACAGAAAGATAATAATTTTGAGATGGTACACAAAAAGTACAAATACTGAGCCTTCAGATTGGTACAGCAGACCATCAAGCACCAGCAATTGATAAAGAAGTCAAATAAATATTAAGACACACACCACACATACAGAAAAAAGCACAGACAAGCTTGTTCAGCTGTGTCCTAATCTGATAAACATCCTACATCCTTCCCGTGCCATTAAACATCACATATGGTAGTTTGCCAAGTTTTCCTGTTTTCGGCAAGCTTTTCAACCTCATCAAGGGATGTTATGCCCACTAAACAGGCTTCTCTTAACAATGCCCTCCTTAGAGTTTCATGTGGTCAACCTCTTTTTAATTTGATAAACAATGGCTGGGAATACAGTGCTTCTTTCATTTTATTGTCTGATTTGTCCACATGAATTAAGAACAAGACAAGATCATCACCACCACATGGTCATGTCATACAGCACTGCTGACCACGCTTCTCCATCTTCTCACTGAATACTGAAAGTTATGTGATAGGGACACACTACTGTCTTACTCCTTCAGTTACCTATATCACTGTTCACTCTTACTGAAGTTCTTTGATACCAGTACATACTCATAATAATTCTCATGATTTTTAACCATCTATATTGAAGTTTTTCCAAGTATAAATGATTAATGTCTCTCTCTCTCTCTGAACCTTAAGTGCCCAGGGCACATGGGGCTTCGCAAGGGTTTTCCACAAATGCCTGTCCTTTGCCTTTTTTTCTGCTCTTGCCCAGGTGAGCCCTCTATTGCTCAACATCCTTTCTGTTGTTCTTCTCCATGTCTCTTTTGGTCTACCCTTACTTCTGTTCCCCTGTGGTGTCCATCTTAGTGCTATTTTTGGTAGTGAGTTGTCAGTCATTCATAGCACATGTCCCAACCATCGCCAGCGTCTTTCCTCAATAACTGTTGTCAGTGGTTTCATTTGCATTTCTGCTAATGTTATTTCTTATGGTGTTTGGCCAAAATATTTTTCTAATTCTTCGTAAACATTTAGTCTGGAAAGAATTTAACTTGTTTTCTATGGTTTTGGTGATTTTCCAGCATTCACTACCATAGAGTAGTACACTTAGAACATTACTCTTATATATCCTGATTTTCATATTTATGCTTAGCTTTTTAGATTTCCATATAGTCTGCAGCATTGCAAAAGCCTGGTTTGCTCTAGTAAGTCTAATGTTGGTGTCCTCTGTGCTGTCTCCATTTTCTACTACTCTGCTGCCAAGGTATACAAATTCATTGACCTCCTCCACTAACTTGTTATCTACTCTGAGTAAATTTCTGTTGTTTACATTTTGCTTCATTAACTTTGTCTTTCCTACGCTGATCTTTAGTCCTATGTTGTTTGCGTTCTGAGTTAGCTTGTTTATTTTATCTTGCATATCTTTGTGACTGCTTGATAATAGACAAATGTCGTCCGCAAAGTCAAGGTCCTCCAGCACTGTGTCAAGGGTCCATTGTAATCCTCTGCGTTTGTCTGATGTTGCCTCCTTCATTAACCAGTCTACTGCCAAGATAAATAATGTTGGTGATAGTACACATCCCTGTTTCACTCCTGTTTGTACCCTAAAGCTGCTGGAGGTATGTTCTCCACAGATAACTTTGCACTGAAAACCCTCGTATAGGGCTTTGATTACATTAACTATTTTATGGAGGAGGCCATGCCATCTTAGGATTTTCCACAGTGCATCTCTGTTGACACTGTCAAAGGGTTTCTCAAAAATGATTAATGTGGAAACATGAAAATCCATTGTCTTCATATCTCAATACGTCAAAAGTTTTTCTGTAAATCAATGAAGCACAAATGTTAATCTTTATTTCCAGAGATTGTTCTATTATTGTTCTCAGTATAAAAACTGAGATACCTGTGCCTTTTACTCTAACAAAAGCACACTGTTTCTGCCTTATTTCATATTTTTAAGTTAATAATCTTTAAGAGCATTTCTGTGATGCACCTCATTAAACTGACTGTGCAATGTTGACCACATCCTGTTGTTCCAGCATTCTTTGGAGCAATGAATGCTGATCTGGATAGATCTAATGGCAAATATAAAGTGGAATGAATTCAAGAACAACTCAGAGATCAGACAGATGAGCAAACAACAACCTGTTTCATGGTTGATCAGAAAAAGAAGATGGACATGTCGGTCATGTGATTAGAAGAAACAAGTAGAGAATTCCCAAACAAGCTAACAAATGGAACACAAAAGGCCGAAGAAAAAGAGGTCAACCACGTGAAACTCTAAAGAAGACATTGTTAAGAGAAGCCAATTCAGTGATGAGACTGAAAAATTCGCTGAAGGCAGGACATCTTGGCGAACTACCATGTGACGTTTAATGGCACGGGAAGGATGTAGGATGTAAGAATGGCAAATATCCTGTGTCTTAGATAGTATTTAGGACACTAGTTACTTTTTTCCATGCTGATATCATTTACAGGCACAAACATTTCCCTTGTGATGTTATCGTTTCAGGTGTCTTTCCCTGCTTTCATCTGCTTGATAGCAAGTCCTAACTCCAGGTTCAAATACTGACAGTCTGTTATTAATGTTGATAATGGATTGTCAATTTATCTATTCATGTGCTCTGATTACCTCTCTATTTAACTTTTTTTTTGTGTGTGTTCACAGTAGGTTTAACTCCTATATTTTCAAGCAATCTTTTGCTTTGCTCTTTTCCCCACAAAGTTCTTCTATCTCTTTATGAATGTCTGTCATTGTGGAACTGCTTTTCAAACCCATCACACGGGTGAAACAGTCACCTCCCTTCCTCTTTCTTTCATCTTCTTATTTCTTTGTCAATATCTTCATTTGCTGCTTGGTTATTTTTGCTCTTTCTCATCATCATCCATGTCTAGGCTTGTCTCTGTACCTTGTACTGATAGCTCTAATGGCTGGTGGAGTGATTCTTTTCATGTTTCCACATTCATCGTTTATATTTTGGAATTTGATAATGAACCATTTTTTTCCTTTCTATAGAAAAGTTTTCTCTTTTATTTCTTCACTTGTTTCAAACATATCCAAGTTCCTGCACTTTATTTTAACTGTTTTCAGTATTAACTTTTAACTTTGCCATTACTAATTTGTGGTCACTGTAATAATCTGCTCTTTGGCCAGCTTTGGCAGCCATCAGAAGAGCATTTGTGGATCTATTGTTAGTAACAGATTATATTCTTATCAAGAAAAGACCTCATGGTGATTAAAAAATCTTTACCACAGACAAAGAAACATTTCAAAATGACAAATTGAGTAACACTTTAAAATGAAGTTCACTATACAACAGGATACTGAATTAAAATCTGTATGTAGATTCATCCCTAGATCTCTTAACAGTAAATGTATGTTCATCAATAATTCCTCCAGCTTCAGCAAAGCTCCAGGCAACTCTGCATGTCTGGGGATTCTCCACAGGAGAAGAAGTATGGAGAAGAAGGTTCAAGAAGCAATGATCCACAGCCACAAAGCAACAATAAACCACAATGAAAGATAAAAACCCTTCATATATACATCTGTGTTATTATTTGAAACCCAAATTTAAAAAAAAATACACAAAATGGACAAAAAAAACAACCCAAATATAACCCCAAAACTTTTATGTCCTTCAGAAAAAAAAAAAGAGAGGAATATGCTTCAAAATGGTTTTTGATTGCATTTTGTTCATGTGGTTCACAAAATATGCTTGTAAAGAAAGCTTTACAAAATCTCAAATAAATTTTTTAAATGTATGTGTATAATGCAGTCACAAGCTTCATGAAGTATTTGGTACAGATGGTTCATAACTTATATAATTAATGTTTCATCGCCTTCCATGTAAGTCAGCTTTCACAAATGTCAGATTTACAACCTTTAGATCTACTCCTTCCTTTCCCTCTCACCATCCATTAATGTATCCTATATCATGAACACATAACTCAAAAATACGAATACATCAGCCATACAATGCTGTACTAAAGAACAATGTCTGCAGTTTTCCCATTCCACTTATTGTACTTCTCTATGATTGCTGACTTTATGCCTGTTGTTCTTTTGACAGTTTCTTTTATGTCAGCATCACTCATAATAATGCTCACAGCTGAAAATGATCATGAGCAACTGAGAATACCCGTTGTCCAACCTCATACTTCCATATCGTGCTCAATTTCACCTCCAAACTGACTGCACACGTTCAGAAGCTGGCTCGATTTTTTTTTTCCCCCCTTTCATTACTGAAACTGACATATCAGCAGACTGCCCAGTTCCCATGTTTTATCTTGAACACCTGAACTGGAAAACTGTTTTCTTGTCAGACCTAAATGGATGGCTCTAAATTTATGGATATTACTCCATCTATAGTTCCAGTCTTTAGACCACCCTAGAGTATGTGAATTATCTTGAGCTGTTTATGTTGATCTTGTAACATGAAGTCATCATCATCTTCATTCTTAGCTGTAAACAAATTACTAACTTGGTCATTCTGGGTAACTTCTTGCCTATCCGAGATGTGTTCGGATGAATCTGCACCTACTTGAACTTCATGCATATTTCTAACGTTTTGTATGTGTGTGTGTTTTTTTTTTTTGCACACTTTATGCCTGTTAGAAATTTCTTACTCAAGGACGGATCTGCATTTGTTGGTTTTATGTATGTCAAGTGTCATCTGTATAAGTATGCAACTCCATTGTTTTTAAAAAATAAAGTTTTAATGTGCAACTTCAAATATGAAGTTTTTCACAATAAAATGATAGGGAATACACATTAAGTTATTAGTAATTACACAATTCAAACATGTGGTTTAATAAATCAACCATTCTCTGTATGCAAGCATGTTAGTATCTGGAATGACTGGCGGCCTATAGTGCTACTGACATTTCATGTCACAACTAGAAACAGTATCTGCACAGCCTGACATTCTATAAATCTAAAACCATGTATGTGAAAGTTCTACTTGAAGATCAAACAGGACTAATATGTTGAGAAACATTTGAACTAAAAACAAAATGTTAAATCTTTTCACACAAGTTGAGAATGCCTGTGACAGGGTGGTTTTAAGAAATGACAAAAACTTGACGCAATCATTCTTCTATTTTATACATTTTCCCACAACTGTACAACAGAACAAAAGTAAAATGGCTGACCTGGGCATGTACAGTGGTGTAGGGATTGTCAGGTGGTGTTATTCCAAACTGCTGCCCCAGTCTCTGTACCTCTTGCATCAGGCCCACAATGGTGGCATATTCCTTGTCAGCTTCACCCAGCGTAGCTTTAAACTGTTCGTGGGCCTCAATTAATCCCTGCAAATGGTGGCAGTTGATTGCACAATTGAGAAAACAAAATTAGAATATCTTGTATAGGATGTTCGCCCTATAATACAAGTCATTTTACTGAACAAAAAAATTTTAATTATGCTGATAGCTTTTAATATTTCGAGTGTTATTTCATCTTCACCTGCAGCTTTGTTTTTAGCCATTAAATTTACTGCTGCTTCAATTTCATGCAATATAATTTCATCTAGGTTGACATTTAGTTGTGAGGCTGGTAAGTCAGTTTCAAGGTTTATCACTTCTTTTGGGTGTGGTCAATTAAGTATTTCTTGGAAGTGTTCAGCCCATCTTTTGCTTCTGGTCTTTACTTGACATTAATAGGGTTCCAGTTTTGCTAAGGACTGGTCTTTCTTTAGATGTAATAGTACCTGTTAGCCTCTTCTGTATGTTTTGCTGTCTCCTGTTTTTGCTGCTTTCTCTGCCTCTTTAGCCATATTGCCTATGTATTCTCTTTTATCCCTTCTAGCTGAACTTTTTACTTTATTGTCTAGTTCTTAGTATGTTGCTTTTGCTAGATCTTATTCAAGATCTGTCCTTACATTCAACATGGCTAATTTGGCTGCTCATCTTTCATGTATGTACTTTCATGTGTTTTCTGATATCCATGCATTTCTATTTGTTTTTCAGTCCAGCGCTTGCTTCTGATGCTGTGATTATGGCTGTGCTGTAAGAATTCCATAATTCTTCTATACTTATCTCCTCTACTTCACTGAGTGTTGTGGAATGATTGGCAAGTTCCTGACTGAAATTACTGTTAGTATTCTCTTCCTGTAGGCTGTGGCTGTTTATCTTTCTGTGTACTGATTTCTTGTGTTGGCTTTTCAGATTTAGTTCTATTTTCCCTACGCACAGGATGTGATCACTGCTGACATCTGCACCCCTATATGCCCTTATATCTATCAGAGATGTTCTGTATTGCTTTCCAATACAAAAATGATCTATCTGGTTTCTAGTTCTATCATCTGGAGATATCCACGTTGTTTTATGTATCTCTTTGTGTGGAAATATTGTGCCTCCAGTGACCATGCCCTCTGTTAGATATATTTCAATTAATCTTTCTCCATTCTGATTTACTGTGTCAATTCCTTCTTTCCCCATTACTTTTCTGACATCGATGTTATCTTTCTTTACCTTAGCGTTGAAGTTCCCCCATAGCAATTAGGATGTCATGTTTAGGGACTTTGTTAATGATTTCTTGTAACTGGTGATAGAAATAGTCTCTCACCTCATCATCTGCATCATTTGTGGGTGCATAACACTGTATTATTGTCATTCTTCAGTGTCTTAGGCTGTATCGTGCTCTTATCATATGACTGTTCACTGGTTCCCATTCTACAAGACTGTCTCTGCTCATCTACTCTTCTTTATTTGTGGTATGAGAATGTTCCTCTGCTGTAATGTAATTTTCTTCACTTTCATAACAGACTCATTCATTCAATCTTTAAAGGTCATGTAAATACATATTTTGATATTTCTCTCCCTCAATGTTAACTCTACACCTGATTGCTCATGTTTCTCTATCTGTCATTTTTCTGAATTTTTTTTTTCACTGTTGGCACAAATTTTCTGAAGATATTCTGACCCTTTTTGTTCAAAGTGAACACAAGTTGCTATTTTTCTGGAGCACGTTTCTTAACTCGATTTATCTTCTAATCCAGCGGTACTGGGTTCAAGTCCCAACAGTGGGTATTTTTTTTTTTTTCTAATATGACCTCACAAAAAAGGCCCTTGGGTCCACCCAACCTAAAAAAAAACTGGTACCAGAGAAATATAGAAAAGTAAATGCAGCCAAGTGTGAAAATGACCACATCACACTTTCATGTGGCGAAGGTCTTGGAAATATGGGCCCAACACCGTATCCCCAATATGAATTAATGACATGGAAACAATGATTTTACCTTACCTTTTCTTAACACTACTGACTGCTTTATTCTTCTATTGAACAATCTTGTTTTTGCACTTTCCTCAGTGTTTTTCATCACGTTAACTGTTATCCTGTTTTTATTCCCTCCATGAAATATGACATTATCTCCCTTGTACATTATACAAAATACAAAACTGCCTAATTTGTACAACTTACTTGCACTTCTTCCATGCTGTGGACAATGAACATATCTAACAGATCTTCCTTGGCACCATCCATCCAATTGTTAAATGGCTGAAAGAAAAAAAAAAAAAGCCTTTAAAAATTGCAAGAAAAGTCACATGGTAAGACTGAGTCCATTTTAAATCATCACTGTAATAGTATTTTATCTGACAATTAACTGCAACTTTACTCCTAACTTTCCAACACTAATAACTCAAGAAATGAGCAAACTCTCAAATTTTTCCATATTTTTAACCAAATCACAATCTTCCACCTCAATATATTTTTCCAGACAGTCAGTGCAGAACTCAATACTATACTCTACCCAGATGAAAATATACACACACACAAAAAATCTGTGACCAGAACTTTCATTTTTAGGAAATCCACCATTTAAATATCACAATTTAATATTTACACAAAAAGCAATAACTTTTGGGTTTTCTAATTCTAGAGGTGTGTAAGTAAAATATGACATTAAATGTTGGTATTTTAGTGATTGGTGGACTGTAAGCAGTGCTAGCATAAATGTACATACAAAACCATTGTGTCATACAGAAATTTTACTGACTGGTAAGTTTTAAGAAATAACAACACAAAATTAAAATTCTCTAAGATGCATCTAAAGGAAATACTTCTTCACAAGCTATTATTATTTACATATGCTCTCCAAAAAAGTCTCATTATAATCAAATCAAGCTACTCCATACCAGAAACTACCATTTACGTGACCCACAAACTTATGGTAGAAATCAAATGTGGACTACTTACAGCTGCTCTCTTGGCAAACTCCAAGTGTAGCTGATCAATTCTCTCTAGAATTCTCTCTGCTTCCTCCAAGCCTTCCCTTCTCTTGGTTGTTAACTGCCCAAGCTCATCCCAGTTAGAACAGATATTCTGTAAGAAAATTCAAATTTATTACATTTAAGATCAATGGTAAATATACGAATAACAAATAAATATCTTTTGTTCATAATTAAACACACATATATAGACTCGTGGAAAAAAGTACATGTGCAATGCTTTAAAAAGCACCATGAACATGCTCAGGTGATGAATGAAATAAAATTTGGCACACATTATGTTTGATTATCCAATAACAGATAAAAGGATAACTTTCAGGCCAGTCACATGTCACAAAAAAGTGAGAAAAAAACCCATCTAATATGGCTCTTCACCCCAAGAAAAGAAATTCAGGGTTTCAATATTGTGTGTCCTACTCGGGCAGTTATCGCTGCTTGACACCGCCTTCTCATCAGACCAATGACACGTATCAATTGTTGAGGCATATTATTCCATTCTTCTTGCAACGCTTCGGGTAATTCTTGGCGGTTTCCAGGATGATTGTGTCGTCTTTGCAACCTGCGGTCCAGTTCATCTCAAATATGCTCGATAGGTGACAGGTCTGGTGAAAATGCTGGCCACGGCAAGACAGTAATCTGATGCTGTTGAAAGTGGTTCCTGACCACACATGCGACCTGTGGACGAGCGTTATCCTGCTACAATATCACGCCTTGTCCGTTAGCATCCAGAAAAGGCATTACGTAGAGTGTAATGATTTCAACCTTATATTGTAAACCTGTAAGGCTGCCATTGAGGAAGACTAGATTTATCTGGCCAGCATAGGAAATTCCTTCCCAAACGCTACACTGCCTCCTCTCCTCCTATCCACCTCTAGCACACAGCTATTCGTGAAGCATTCTCCTCTTTGCCTGTACACTAAAGCACGCTCATCATGGTCTTGCATCAGTGAATAGGATCCATCTCCAATGATGATAGGCCAGTGCCACATGGTGCCCTGCCCAGGTCAAGAGGTTCTGTCTGTGGCGAACTGTCAGTACTGGTCTAACTGCAGGCCTATGAGTCTGTTCCGCACTGTCCTGCCTGACACACGTTTTAAACCTGGAATGTTGCTGGCAGTCCATGTTGCCTGGAGAAACCTGCTACAAAGGTGCATTAGGTGGATGTTGCGGTCTTGTGCAAGGGTGGAAACTCATGGTCTACCGCTTCTATGGTGGTCAGCAAAGGAACCATTTTGTTTGGTTAAAATGACTTTGAAGGCGTGATATTGTGTTTCTGGGAACCATTTTGTTTGGTTAAAATGACTTTGAAGGCGTGATATTGTGTTTCTGTGAACACTGAAATGTTGAGATACTGCTGCTACTGTTGATCCAGCAATAAACATCCCAACAGCTATTTCTCGCTGATGTTTGTTCAATCTTGGCATGATGAAAAAGAATGTTTATGTTGGAATTCCACTACTCATTTCAAAGATTAGGTGAGGAGATCTCTGAGAACAGAATTACACACTTAACCATCATTTATCCGTAGTCAGTAACTAATCATGCACTGTGACTTCACTGGAGCTGTCTTCTTCTTCTTCTCCTTCGTTCGTATTGTCTGTCTGTATCTGCAGTCCTGTCTCTTGGACAAATTTCACTGTTTTTTGTAATTCATGTATGGAACCAGCAAGCAACTTTTTTCTTGCCCAAATCTTCCGTTCCACTAAAATTTTATGAATGGTCTCTCGGTTAACACCAAATTCATCTGCCATCATCCTCATAGTCAAACAATGATATTCTTGTATCTGTTCTCCGACATTTGTATTGAGTTTCTCATTATGAACAGAAATTGGGTGTCCATGTCTAGTTGCATTTGTAATCATTTCCACACAACTTTTAAATTGTGAATATCACCTAAATATCTGTGCATGAGATAAACAATTATCCTCATAAACTTGTCGCATCAATTCAACTGTCTCAATGGCACTTTTTCAGAGTTTTAAACAGAATTTAATATTGCTCCATGCTGATTAAGTAACAATGCACCTCTGACTAGGTTAAAAAAAAAAAAGGCAGCTCGTTTGTCGTCTGCTTATCGGGCGGCAATGAAAAGTTGCCAGATCATAGATCTTTAGATTTTATGCTTTGCTTCATAATGAAGATGGCATTTTTGTCTTGGCCATAATAAAATCACTCTCATTACTTAATTGTCGGACCTTGTGTGTGTTTGTGTGTGTGTTTTTATTCCATAAAAAGCCACTTCAAAAATAATTAATTCCATAACTTGTTTCAAAATACCTGACATCTTGCATTAGCTTTTGCAACATCATGGTAGTCCAAGGCACTGAAAGCAAACATAATCTAAATTTAAAACAAACATGCAAGACTGTAGTAAAAACCACATTCTATATTGGTAACATCATAAAAGTTTACAGTAAAAAAAAAAAAAAATCTTAGTACCACCACATATATCATCAGTCAGTCATTCAGTCATTTGCATGTCGCTTGTGGAACTTTGCCTTCCTAACAATTCTCCTGTAGGCCTATCGGGTTGTAAGCAAGATGCCCTGCTGCTGATGCATCCATATGCAGATTATCAACGATGTCTTGCAGCCACCTTCGCCTTGGTCTTCCTCTTTTTATTTTTCCTATATGTATCCTTCCAAGATGGTCTTCTCTAAATTATGATGACATTTAATGTGTCCAAAATATTTAAGTTTTCTTTGTTATATCAGTATACATGATATAAACATCAGTATAAAAAAAACATATTCCCATTTAGAATAACCTAAAAGTCAAGAGTAAATATGTTCCAAATTAGTAACAACACAATGGCTACTAATGAATGTGTATACTCCCATCACATAACAAATATAACACTAAAAGGCAAAAAAATATTTCTCATCTAATAATTTTCACATAGAAGACATGAAGAAATGAAGAATGGTCTCATTTAGTAACAACACAATGGCCAGGAGGAATTATAATGTGTTCTTCTTCTTCTTCAGCTTTCCGAGCCATTAAGGCTCACTGCTGCAGATAAAGTTCGCCTCCATTCCTCTCCATGGTCATAATCTATTTTCATCCATCCAATTTTGAGGCTTCTCTACTCAGTAACACTAATCTTTTATACAGAGATGTGGTCCTTGGCCCCATCCTCCAACCCTCAACATGGAGGACCAGGGTTTAGTAACAATTAAAAAAAAGAAAACTTGTCACAATAAATCTTGGCACATAAAAACAAGTAAACAATATCTCAAGAGCAACATGATCATACTAAGCCAGAAACATATTGAGACATAAAAAAAAAAAAAAACATAACTAAAGAGTCTGTAGAATTTCTGTATTCATTTAACAGCCAACATACACTTATTTAATAATACTTACTTTAGTTCTTGGGCAATTGCTGCAATCTGTTCTACTCGGTCTTGATGGGCTGCCAAATCACTTTCAAAGGCTTCATGTTTCTTCTTCATAGCCTGTTACAAGAAAAAAAAACAACACTGAAGAATTTTCCAATTGCAATTCACTATTGCTATAATACAAGAAATGGATGTAAAGGATGAATGTGAAAAATTTCATTAATAGAAAGAAAAAAAAAGTCAAACTAGAACAAAGTTCACAATTCAGACTCCAGCTTCACTGCATTCAAGACAACCCCATATATGCTCAGCATCCATGCAAGAGTATGTTTGCTAATAGTTTCTGTCAAATGTTGGTTGTTTACATTGCGTTTTCTGCCAAACAGTCCAATTTCCTGCCAGCACCTTTTAATTGTCCTAACTCCAGCAATCTTCACAGCTACATTGTTCTTCCATTCTCGCTCTTCATTTTCCCACAGTCTGCCCAGTACAGCTTCAGCAATGCTCCCCTTGTCCACTGTCAATCTACCATTTATTTTAACTTGTCCAGCAAGTCTGTCTGCCACATCATTGCCATGTGCTCCCGCATGCTTTGGACAGTAAAGCCATGTTAGAAACTAGAACAAATGAAAGTGAAAAAAAGAAAGAAAGAAAGAAAAATATATGAAAACCTGACAAAATATCCAAGAAATATCACATACTATGCTGAAGGGAAAAGCTGAAATGAGGAAATCAAGAGATGGACAAACATCTGGAAGCAACTTGATCAAGTGTACCTTGATAGCAAGAGACAGAGCTCATGATGATGATGTGATTCTGTAAGACCAGATAACACTAATTACAGGATAAAATACTTTTAAAAAATTTTTTAAAAAATTTTTTTTAAACTCTGAGATCAAATATCTCATTTTATAATGGACCACGTGATAAAAAACTATAAATCACACTAGCAAATTAACTATTATTTAACTTACTAGTCTCCTACAGATTTTTTGATGTGACTGACTTGTAAATGCCTCTTAGACATGAGGTGATACAATACCTTGAGTTCATTCAGACTGCATCTCTTGAAGTCTCCTGACCTGAGGATGTCTTCCTTTCCTGATGCCCACTCCTCATGAATCTCACACTTGTGACGGAACTTCTGAGCAAGATGGTCCAAACGTTCAAGTCTGAGCAGTAAGAAGAGTATGACTTTCTTTAAACAAAATTTGTGAACAGTATAGCAAAAATGGTTTATTTCAACAGAAGCAGGTTGATGTTGGCTATTTCTAGACGCTGCCAAGCAACTTCTCTCCCTGCTTGATTTTATCAAAATCTGAATGACACAACTGGCCAACAGTAACAAATCACATTTTTTTCTGTTGCAGACTCCAGTCTCTTTGATTCTGTGTCTTCAGTTTTCAATTTTGGCCCTTCTTTCCTCATCAAATGAATGCACAATGCCTTTTCTCACTCCTCATTGGTGGTTTAAAAAAAAAAAAAAATCTATCATTGATGCCATATATATGTCTACAGTGTGGCCTCCTCCCTTCCGGAAGTTCCTCATATGATATTTATTTGGTGAAGCTTGTTATCCATTTCTGTTACAAGCTCTGGTCATATTAACAAGATGATATTAAAACCACTGTGTCTTAAAAATATGACAATTTCTGCATTAGAATTATTTATTTCTTATATGTTATGTGTAAGGAAACAATTTAATTGTGAAACTATTACAGTAAACAACTGTTAAATTTGTTTTAGCAGTATTAGCGTAATTTAACAATATCTATAGTTATGTGCATAATTATGAGATATTTATATTATACAATTGTTTAAACGTCAGCAGAGACCATTAAAAGTGAAACAGTTTGATACTTGGAAAAATGTTAACAAAAGTTGATGCATGTTTAAGAATGCCTGAGAGCATTTTTTATGTGAAGAGCTTATCATGTGAAGAGATGTATCTACAAACATTAAAACAACATAAAAAATATACAGAAAGAAAGGCAGAGATATGCTGAAAGAAAAGAGAAAAAAAAAAGGTCCACAATGTTGACCTGAAACAAAGTCACTAAATGAAATGACAGAAAAACCGATGATAACAGATGTTACTGCACACAACATCCAGCACAACAGATGTGATGTGATGTAAAGTTCACCTTTGCAATTCTGACAGCAACCATTCTTCAAAGCCTTTCTCTGCTGTCTCCAGTCCTTTCCAGGCATTAGCAATATCCTGTTGAAAGAAAATTTATCATTAGCAATATCCTATTGAAAGAAAATTTATCATTAGCAATATACTATTGAAAGAAAATTTATCATTAGCAATATCCTAGTGAAAGAAAATTTATCACCATGACTTCTTATTCTAACAAAAGAAAATTTATCACCATGACTTCTTATTCCAACAAAAGAAAATGTATTATCATTACTATCTTAGTAAAAGAAAATTTATCACCATGACTTCTTATTCTAACAAAAGAAAATTTATCATCCCTGTGAAAGAAAATTTATCATCATGACTATCCTAGTGAAAGAAAATTTATCACCATGACTTCTTATTCTAACAAAAGAAAATTTATCATCATGAGTATCCCAGTGAAAGAAAATTTATCACCATGGCTTCTTATTCTAAGAAAAGAAAATTTATAATCATGAGTATCCCAGCGAAAGAAAATTTATAATCATGACTATCCTAGTGTAAGAAAAATTATCATCATAACTTCTCAAATTTAAACATAAAGCCCACACACACAAAAAAAAGCGTGAAAATGTTTATCCAAGAAAATTACATTAATTAGTCCAGTTGTAAGTGCCCTTACTGAAGACTTGATAATTTTTGTATAAATGATTGATATGTTAAAAAACCGGATTCATTTAAGATGCGTGCTCTCTCGCCAACACATATTTATTAACATATAAAATGAATAAATATATACAAGATGAACATGCTAGTATGAGGAGACCTTAAACTTCAAATAGGCTGACATGTCCACAGGAAAAGTAGATACTGAATATGGAAAACACTGAGATTGGACTGTCAAAAACTGGTACAAAGATAAGGTTACATCCAAAGATAAACAGAAAGCATGGGAAAACAAAATAACTGAAACTGTGCATTCATCCAAGGGCACAGAGAGACGTCAACTATTCCTTTCACTTTTGCCACATTTGGTATTTTAAAAATAACAAATTATTTATTCCTTGTGCCTAGAGGAGGGTATCATAAGAAAAATTTTACATTCTCGGACTCACAGAAACCAATTTTCCCTCAGTGGGGAGGTAAGCAGGCCTGTTGGAAAGACGAAGTCGAGTCTGCAAAGTGTTAAAACTGTTTTCCAGCTTAGCCTTGTCCTCAAGCTTTGGTGGCTTCTGCTTCCTGCGGTAATCTCGGAACTCTTCCAGTCTTCTCTGTGTACCTGGAAGCGTATTGTCCGTGGTGCGGTTCTCTAACCAGGGTTTAGTACGACGTATCCACTCCAGTAACTAGTGCAAAGATAAATCATCATTTACGACCAATCAGATTAAAGTAAATGCATAAATACATAACACAGCGACGGTACTGGGGGTTTTTAAAAACTGGTATACTTGTACTTGTCTTCCACTCTGCATGAAAATACTTTCCAAAATACTGGTTTACTCAAAGCAACATCCAGCACCTTATATATATATTTTTTTTTAATGTAAAATTAAACACACTTTACAAACATCAACAGGAATTAAACATTTACAAAAAACTCTCCTATTTGCTATGAGATTTACTATTTACAAAATGCTCACATGCTGAACTAAAGTCATCACTGACTGGTTCTCCTCCATGCAAGCTGAGCATCCTCAGTCTACTGTCCCAATTATCCTTCAACTGATTTTGCTGATTGCTTTTTACTAGGTTTTGATAATATAAACCACTTACGGTAACTGACCTCCAAAACTTGTATTTAACATTTTTTTTATTGGTAATTTACTGGTAATTGCCGGTTAATGCTATCACTGTTTATATCACTTGTAATGAATGCTGTGATCTATAAATGAAAGAACATTGTAATAATAATTTTAAAAAACTTACATCACTGGCAAGTCTCTCATATTCCTCCATAAGTCTCTCATTCTCCTGGTTCACTTTCAGGACTTTACAGATTCTGTTGGCAGCTGTCTCAGCCTTAAATAAGTAATGATTACTGAATGCATAAATAGCACCTCAAAACAAGTACGCTTACATTAGTTTCATTTTTTAAAACGATACTTTAGCACATCTGACATACTGACAACCTGACCATTTTTTTTTAAACAATTATTTTGTACTTCTTGAATTTAAATATATACTTGAGAGAAAAAGAAAAATGTACATCAGAAATGTATTACTCTGTAACGAAGTTCTGCTGAGAGCATAGCCTAAACCAGTTGCTAAAGGAACTCTCAGTGTGCTTTGCTCCCCCTCGACACACCATCATGCACTGCTTTTACAAACGGTCAGTGTGTGGCCACAGGTTGAAAAGATTTGGTAACCACTGTTATAATGATTACCTGCTGAGCACCAGAGAAGGCATGATAGTATGATGACACATAAGCCATCACTGATCTCTCGTCTGGTTTTGCAGAGTTCACCATATCTGGAAGAAAAAGAAAAGCCTAAAATAACAAAACAATACAGGAGATCAAGTCACAAACAGAATCAAGATCTCTTTTGTTTAGTAGATCACACGATACCTGTTTTTAATGATGTTTCATTACTTTCATTTATTTGCATGTCCCTTGGGAAACTTTGCCTCTTTAACAGCACTCCTGTAGGCCTCTTGGTTGTGAGCAAGATTGCCTGCTGCTGATGCATCCAGTTTCATTATTACAAAATTCAAATTAAGCACCTAAGGATTCAAGGAAAAAATTAACTCCAGACTTTCTCACAGAATGATACATCCTACAAAAACAAAAAAAAACATCTTCTCAACTCTTCTTCCTTCACCTTCGTCAGTTCTCATGCTTCACGCATGTCAAACTCTGGGGCCTGCCAATGCAGTGAAGTTTTCAGCTTTCATGCAGTTCTGATGACAATTTAAGACTGATTTATAATGGTTGTTTGTAAAAATTTCTTTATTCTGAACGTACCTTCAGGGTCCAACATTCTAGGAATGTCCAGATACTTTTCAGCAATATCAAAAGCTGTGTTCAAGTTCTCTAATGGGTTATCCTGTAAAGGCATTTTTTAAATAAGTAAATTAAGAAAAATGATTTTTTTTTTTAATGCAGTTAAGCGCTACAGAAATACTGGATAAAATGATGAACTTCTGGTGAACAGAATGTCTAACCAAAAATCTAAGTCAACCTGAGATTTAATCTGATGTCTTCTTATTAAAAAAAAAAACATAAATGATAAATAAAATTAACCAGGAACAAATAAAATACTGAGATTCCTGTAAAAATTGGATGCCGGTTAGATGGGACAGCCATTTATTGGGGACAAAATGTTCATAACAGAAATACATCAATTTATTTATTCTGAATTTGATTTGCTTAATTGCAACATTTTTCTGAGACTGTGCCTATCCTAAGTGTAGCTGGCAGGTCAGCTACAACTAAACCACACTGTAGCAGTACAGAGGTCACTGAGGTCAAAACAGTATGCAAACTTGGCATGCAGCTAAAAACTGGTCAAAACTTAAGCTGGCTCCAAGACCTGGGGATGTACTGTGGTGCTCTGAAGAACAAAACAAGCTCTACTGGCATAAAACAGGGCGTGTGTGCTCAAGTCACAGAGCTGCTAAGTTGTAGGATGTCAGAACTGTAGAAGGGACAAGCTGAAGAAACCACCTGCCTTGGTAAACATGCAAGGGGGACGAATTTGTTTGGATCAAGTTTTGAAACCGTCTGCTCCTAAACTTGGGGGGAATTAATGCAGTGTTGTTAGTTCTTAGCAGAGAGGATGTCAAGCAAGAGGGCTCACCTGGGCAACAGCGGAAAAAAAGGCATTTGTGGAAAACCCTTGAGGATGCCCTATTTTCCCTGGGCACTTAAGGTTCAGAGAGAGATGTTAGTTCTTATGATGGATTTGTCTTTCTGCTTGTACTCATCACAATGAAAATCATGATGAATTTTTAGGGACAGACAATGATCTATACAGATATGAAAATAGAGCTTATGAGGAAGGAATTACTAAACAAACTTTGGTAAAAGACTTGGAGATAGAAGATATATGACATGATATACCTGAGAGAATTACTGAGTAACATGTCTGGATATGTATCAATGAATTAAAACATTATTTCATGCAGGCTGGCAATCCTTTATCTGCACTGGAAATGTGCAGGATTTTGTTCAGTTGCAGTCCATAAAGAGAAAAAAAATCTTAGGACACTAGTTAAATTTTTTTCTTTTTGGTCAAAATAAAAACCCTAAGTAATGTGTAAGTCACTATGTATTCATGTGCACTACACTCTGTTTGCTTCTAGTTCAAGTTATTTTTTTGAAAAACCATTTGTACACATCTTACATACAGAAGGTTTTTTTTTGTTTTTTTTAAAAATAGTAAATGTCATTATCTCTGTCCCTTAGACTCAATGCCAAAATAATGTTTTTCAGCTTGATGGGGTAACTTTTGCTTACTTTGGACAGCTGTTTAATTTGTACAAATAATCATGTCCCAATGTGCCCCGTTAACCGGAATCCACTGTATTTTGCTTATTGGATCAACATAATTATAGGGCTACCTATTGAAAAATATTTTTCTTCACCTGCTATGTTATGATCACTACAGCATGCTACATTAAGAATAGTCTCAAACCTGACATTCATCTTCACATTTTGTCACACCAGTTAAAATAATTTCATAAGTAACTTGGAAAAGTTCAGCACACATCCCAACAAAAGCATTCACTCTTTCAGGTACTGAGGCTATGCACACTGACAAAAATAGTTACTCTTTCAGCTTTTGAAGCTACGATTATGGACAAAATTGGTTATTTTTCAGGGTTTTTAGAAGCGCACTAGAGTTATTCAGTTATTCATTTAGAATTCTAGAGAAATCAATGAAATATTCATGTACTTTTATACTTATCATTTAACCAACAAAAAAAATTTAACAAAAAAAAAAAAAAATGCTCTTTTATCGACTGTATGATATAATCATCTTCAGGGCTATATTCCATGTGCTATATTTTTTTTTATTTCGGTAAACAAATGATACTGCTAAAAATGATCACATTCTTAATTTCTAATAACAAATATTATTCTCCTCTCAGACTGTAACAAAAGTATGTGAGAAAACACTAATAAAACTAAACTAGAAAGGAAAGAAAAATTCTATATTAGTGCTAAAGAATACAGTGGTACCTCAGGTCACGAACTTAATTCGTTCTTTGACTCCATTCGTCAACCGAAACAATTTTTCCCACTGAAATTAATGCAAATCCAATTAATCTGTTCGCCCGCCCCAGAAACATTGTTTTTTAAAAACTTTTTATGGATTTATGGGTGGCAAAAATGTAAAATATACAGTATAACTTTACCTTTGTGGTTGATAGTTGCTGGCACAGGTAGATGGAAGAGGAAGAGGAAGACTACTCCTTCAAAGGAGAGTTCCATTCCATAATAATGTCAGGCAACTGTGTAGGTATTTCTGGTGTTTTTTCTCTTGTTTGGATACTGGGAAGTGGTTTGATTGCTGGCTCGGTGGCTGGTGTTTTCATATCTACCCAGAGACATTTGTCTTTTTCTTTGTTGAATAATTTTCCGAAAATGGGACATCACATTGTCATTTAAAATGTCCGCTGCTCTGCTGGTCACAGTTTTGTTAGGGTGATGCTTCTCAATGACAACCTGCACTTCACTCCACTTGCTACAAATTTCTTTGATCTCAGCACCTGAAACATGTACAACCACTTCCTCCTTCTCTCCTAAGTGTTCCTCCTGCAAAAAAAGTGTAATCCTGTCCTTCATTGGTTTGTGGTCAGTCAGTGACTTTTCCTCTTGGGTTATGTAGGTCCTTCTTAGCATTTTTTTCCAAAAAAGTGTTTCATCGCAATTAAAAACTTGATGCAGTGCATAACCTTCAGAGTAGATAAAGTTTGCAAATTCCTCCACATAGGCTTCTGCTGCTTTTTTGTCCGAACTAGCTGCCTCTCCATGCCTAATAACACTATGAATTCCAGTTCGTCGATGAAATTTCTCAAACTGCCTCTACTTGCTTTAAACTCATCAATGCTAGTATCACTTGTATTCTGCGTTTTTTGCCACTAAATCACCATGCAAAAGTAAAGCCTAGTCGCATATTAGGACCTCACTAACACTATCTCCAGCAAGCTGATTTTCATTAATCCAAACTAACAATAATTATTCTACTTCCTCTAACACTTGAGACCTTTGCTTCATTAACATAGTCACTCCTTTAGCCACATCAGCCGTCTTTAGTGTATCTTTGTTCTTTAAGATTGTCAGATCGCAGATTTAGCCACGTCATACTCTTGGCTAGATCAGAAACACGAACACCATTCTCATGTTTACTTATTATTTCTTTCTTCGTTTCTACTATAATACGCTTAGGCTTTTTTACACCACTATCACTAACACTTTTCACTTTCTTGGGAGCCATAATGAGGGTTAATTTAATGCAAAAAGCAACAAACAAAAAAACTGTATCAAGAACAACGCAATGACAAACAATGTTCACAGCGCGCAAACCTGAGTACAACTGATGCTGTTCGCGAACCAAAAACATGGCACCAAAGCCATGTTTGTGTGTTTGTGAGTTGAGGCACTGTTCATGGATTGAGTCAAAATTTGTTCAGAAATTGTGTTCGTGGGCTGATTTGTTCGTGACTAGAGGCATTCATGACCCAAGGTACCATTGTATATGCTTCTAAACAGCTTACAAATTCATGTCCTGGTTGTGAAGCATACAGCAGGAGTGTAAAGCGAGCATCCAATCTTTCAAAATTCAAATCAGAGAGTACTTTTTTTACTATAAGATTTAAGAAATTTTTTTCTGCAAGTCAGTGTTTCTTCTATTACAAGTGTGTGTGTGTGTGTGTGGGGGGGGGGGGGGGGGGGAGAATAGAAAAAACCCTGAAGGACTATAGAGTTATTTATATAGCCAGTTTTTTTTATACTTAAAATATTAAAAACTTTAAATTATTATGCTATATATATATTATCCTCCATTCCTAAGAGCCCACAGTGAACAATCTTTAGCTTCTAATCTTTCACACTATTTTTCAGTTTTGTAGCCAAATTCTTATTACATCATTTACCTTCGATTAAAAAAAAGAAAACAAAAGAAATCTGGTCATCTGAAAAGCAAATGTATTTTTCATTCACATATGCACTTTAGCACTGGTGAGAATTAACATGCATTAAGAATTCATTCCTTAGCTTAACTCTTTCCGTGCCAGGCGTCAGATTTTTTACGCTTCCTGTACCCCCGTTGCTTATCAGGAGTCAATTTTTTTACGCTTGGTTTGTTTCAATAAAACAACCAGTGTAACATTTAGACTGTACATATTTCGTCCGCGTTTCCAGTGACATTTTTCAAAATGGTGAAAGAGTCCTTAGATACGAGCGATGCTGAGTGAGAAAAAGGACGAGAAACATGGAAATTGTTCAATTTTTGACAATGTAGATAGGGGTATGGACATGGCCTGTGACCACACCGCTGCTCTTGAATGTATCCCAAGTAGATCTAGACATATTTAGACGACTGGAGAAGTAGTTAGGAGGTTATTTCAGACATTAATTTAGCAAGAATGCAACACAGAATCACAATACGAGATCGACAAGTAGACCTACACATCTCAGATGGTAAGTAGTGCAGATCTAGACCTAGCCGATGGTGAGTTGGGCACAATCATTGTCTAAAAACATCACATTACTTCTTTTTTCCTAAAAAAACTCTGCATTTATGAAATTTTCATTCATTTAGTTATACTTTGAAACATAATAAGTATATGGAAGTACATGGAAATACTGTTTTCCATTCCATTTTATAACCATACCCATTTACAGACCAAGACCCGCGTTTTTATTCTGGCACTCCACTACACATCCATGTTTCTTCCTCCGGCACGGAAAGAGTTAACTCATTTACACTGTCCATAACTCTACATATAACCAGGATATCTATGTAAAACTTGCTTATTAAAATTTTTGTGTATAGTTTCCACAGCACTGTCTACACTTAATTTACATCACTTGTCTCGTCTTTTTTTTTTTCTTCTTCGTTTAAACGTAGCCCTCAAAAATACTCCATTAACAGTTTATGATCACTGACAACCAAAGATATCATTTATATGTGTGCTTTAACATCTGGACATGGCAGGTAGACTGTATGTTCTTCAAAATAATTTTTTTTTCTAAATTTAGAACCCTTTTTTTTTCAAGTCAGAGATGGCCAGAGTTTTACACCTAGCTTTCACTCAAGGAAAAAAAAATAATCTCAAAATCTAATATGTCCCATGTACATTATGTATTTTGATGACTAGAAAATAAAAATAAATGTGTAATGGGGCACAGAAATCTGCATTTTTGTAGCATATTAAAATGAGACATGCAGTATTACAAATGTTTTATTTACTAAATAGTTTCTATTAAAATGGAAGTAGTTTACCAAACTGACATACTATTTCTTATTAATCAATGCATGATCAGTCAATGAAGCCGTTACAGCTGGCTGTGTGGCAACTTTTTGCCGACATGTTTTATATATGCGCGTAGAGAAATTTCGTTACGATTTTTATCCATGTAAGGTTTCAAATGTTTCTGCTTCAAGATTTGAACAGATATTGAAATTAATATGCACTTAGTGGTTTCACCTTGAATGGTAGACCACTTTTACCTTTGACAAGTTATTGTACTCGAGGAGATCAGGCCGATGTCTGTGTATAAGCGCACAGAATGCAAGACCATCTTTAAAACTGAGGAAGATAACAAAGCACAAACCATGCAAACGGAAGCAAAAAACTGCATAAATAAAATTAAGAAAAAAAACAAACACTACAATTTGGCTGTGAGCTGTCCAATGATCATAACATGGACAAACTGAAGCCAAGCCTGCAATTACAAAAAGCGGCGTATCTAATGAAAGCAATCATTCCTATAAAGCTAAATAAAGGCCCTAACAAAACAAACACTAGGCCAAACCATAAAGATGCTGCCCATGTCTTCCTTTCTACAATGCAAAAAAAAAAAAAAAGAAGCAAAAGAAGGCAACTGACTGAGAATATCTTATATTTACAATGAACTTAAAGACATCACAGGTAGATTCTTACAAAATATACACTTTTCACTAAGCAAGGCATAAAAAAACTTCTAAAATCATCAGTCATTTGCCTTCAGCACATGCACTAAATGACTATAGCAACATCTGATCCCAGTAAATGCTGAATCAACAGATTTTCACTGAATGTGCAACACTGCTACAACCATGTATTTACATATGAAACAACCGGTTTATCTCCTGCTATGTTGCAAAAAAAAAAATAATAAGGAACCATTCTGAGCAATTTTCATGATTCAAATATTGCAAATTATTTAAACGCTAGAATGGAAACAGCACAAAAGTAACATATTAAGCGCTGATAAAAGTACACGAAAGAACCTGAACTTCACGCTAGGCCTCAAACATTCTTATCATAATAGTGTTAGGAAGGAGGAAGTGGAAATAAAACATTTCCATTAGTGATTTACAACATGACTTGTAACATCGGTAGAACAACAATGTTGGGGAGGAAGTAGCTATCCACAAATAGAGAAAATTTCTATTACACTTCAGAGTGTCTGTAATCTCACAATTTTCAGTTATTTTCTGCCTTGTCTTAGCTGTGCTTTACTATAAAAATGAACAGTTGGAGATGCTACAAAAAATATCTACACTGCAGCAGAATGTCAAACAAGTGAGCCAAGAAGCAAGTTTCACCATGGCACGCACACTGATCTCAACCAAACTGGCCTGCTGTAATATCGCAAAAGTCCGTTTGCTGGGAGCACCGACCGAATGTAGAATATGCATCTTGACCAGGATAGTTTGTTGAAACTGACAGTATCAGCTTGCAAAAACAATCCATTTTCACTCACATAAATTTTTTGGGCAAAAGAACGACGACTCACTCTTCTGCTTCTGACAGATGCCAACTCAGTCTTAGATAAACCATAAAACCCGTGAGCTCTTCTCTCACTTACAAGTCCAACAGGGAACTGTGCTCATTCAATATACTACATCAATGAAAATTGTCAATGATGTTGACTCTGATGACAGTTTATGTATCACAGTCATCTCCAATCTACCAGTTCTCAAACCATATTTCTAAACAAATATAACACTCCACTCCACCCCACACACACAAACAAAAAAAAGTAGTGAAGTTATAATTAGGCAAACATTACATGAAAATAGCATGCTAGGTGTCAGCTGAGCTTGGTAAAAGATATCTTCTGCATTTAGAAAAAAAAATCATTGAAATATGAACTTGTGAAATTGCCACATTTAGGATATGTTTTAAGACTGCTGCTGAAATAAGGTCTGAAGTTTTATGATTTTCTTTTACCCATAATCCTTTTTTTTAAAACAATTTACGCACTTGAAGCTCGATTTTCAAACTACGATATCTGCAGTCTTGTGTTCAATCAATCTATCATGTAATCTTTGAATAAAAGAATATGTTACTACGTATATATGACCAAAATGTGTGAAATATTATGTGAGTGCGAACTTCTGCATGCAGCTAAAGAAGGTTTTGTTCTCCAAGACATTTACCGAGGCGCACATGTGATCACCATGTTTAGATGTATTTACACAAATGGCGGAGTTTAGATGGTGATCACATGGTAAACGAAGCAAAAGGCTTTCAAAATTTGATGACTGCTTTCCAGCTTTCACACTACTTAAAAGCGAATCTATGATAGTTAGTACTGCTTTCAGTAAACTACTGCACTGCTAACAAGCACAAAGAAAATTCCTAAAACTCATAAGCAGCCAGACAAGTTCATGTAGCAGGCACAGCTTGAAAAGAAAACCAAAAATAATAAATGGTGCATTTCCACTGGATTCTATGAATCAAACATGTCTTTTCAGGCAACTGTTTACCCTAGATAGCTTGTAGTAGTCTAGAAGTTCAGGACGGTGACGATGGATCAAGGCACAAAAGGCTAAACCATCCTTCCAGCTGAAAAGTTTGTATATATCAATATACAGAAAATAGGATTCATAATCACAATAAACATGAGATTCACCTCTATAAAAATACAGGAAACACATCTTCATATGTACTGCATTAGTTCTAACATACTGGGCTTTCATTTTCCACAATCCTAGCTTTCCAAATTATCGTTGTGACAGCCACAAAAGTTGTTTTATTTTCTCCATACCGATCATAAAGTCCATATTATGACAATATTTCACGATTCACAGAAATTTTTCAGGGTTTTTTTTTCCCCATTTAGTATCCCAGGTTCATCTAAATCAAAACCAGTTAGCTCCCTTTTTCAACACGTCATTATACATTTATTTCAGCAAATTCATTACATGACAATTCTGGTCATTCACTTCAATACCTGAGGTGGAAGTTCTGTACATTCACATTTTTATATGGTGCTGTCTTTCTCTGACACCACAACAGCAATCCTTCTTTTGCTGTTAGTTCTGTGGACAGCAAAATACAATATGGCACATCAGTTTGAGCGAAGAGGAAAAATGAATCAGCAAAAGAATCTTAGAACTATCACTAAATTTTACAGTAAAACCTTGACCACATATGAAATTAATGAATTTAAAAATTGTGTGATAAAACAGTCTCTCTTCATAACTTCCACAATTCATGGGGTACTGGCAGGCAAATGAGTACATCTTTGGAGGCAACAGAGATGTGGTTCCAGAGAAGAATGCTGAGGATCCCATGGTCACTCAAGTTAACTAATGAGGACTGCTTGAGACTAGCTAATGAAAAACATAATATAATAAAGATAAAAGGAAAAAGGCAATCATCATTCTTGGGGCATGTGATGAGAAGAGAAAAACTGGAAAACATAAAAACAACTGGCAAAACTGAGGGAAGGAGGGGCAGAGGATGACAGAGGAACTGATACTAGAAGGCCATCAACAACAGAATTACTCAGAAATGTCAAGGACTGAGATTTGTGGAGGAGTATGACTGCTCATGCTGCCCGGCATGGCATGAGATGATGGTAAACTTCCATTCTGAAGCTCATTGGCAGCTAAAACTATGGCTTTAATTCCCCCAGAAAATGTGAGAAACAGACTTCTCAAGCAGCTCCATACCACAGAATATATGTCTGGTCTAGCCTGTTGACAAGCCATAATTGTATCACAAGAGTATTCTTTGGAGATAGACTAGGCTACAGCTCACTATCACTGATAGAAATGACAGTGTCATCTCTTTAGTAGCCAGACCAGACTATAGTTCAATGATAGCAATGATGGTGTCATCTCTTCAGAGGCCAGACCAGGCTATAGCTCACTGATAACAGTGTCATCTCTTTTATTAGCCAGATTAGGTTATAGCTCACTGACAGCAATGACAGTGTCATCTCTCTAGTAGCCTGAAAAGGCAACACTTAAACATGAACATATCATGGAATATATGAATAATGAAATTCAACCAATCTCCCTAATCTTCTTTGAAGGAATAATATGCAGCCGAGTTGATGAGTTTATAATTCTGCAATCTCACAATTAAAATACCTTCTTCCAATGGAAAATTGCTTTTAATATTTACAAAAATGGCCTGACTTTTGTTCAAATCTCAAAGATGCTTTATAAATATTTATTGGGCGGTTCCATGAACTCAGCTGAATGACTGATTTCATAATGATGCTTTCTATGTTATCATGAATGTTATTTAATCTCAAGACTTTTGAACTAGTTATATAAAATGACACATCTCTCTCTTAAAATCAAGTATTTTCATACATGCCTGAAAATCTGCAATTACTCAAGAATTCAGCTGCACATGATAAAATGTTGCAGTGAATTTAATTCCATTCATCATCAATATACTAATGTCTGCATCATTTAATTTAGCACCACCCCACAAACTTCACATTCAGAGAAAGCAAGTTTTAACATAATCAAATCCACTGCCATTTTTTTGGTGATCATGTGGCTGTCACTAATGCTTCAATATTGATATGATCCTCTACTCTTACCTTCTACTGTGATGTCTTGAATGGCAAAGCGGAGGATAATTGTCCAGATCATGCCCAGAGTCATTTTAACATTCCCATCCACAATTTCTGAAACAAACAAAAAAGTCAGAATATTTTTCTTAATCTTAATAATGCATTCTGATAAACATATTTCAATAACATGCAATACTGGTAGAATTAAATCTCAGTGTTACACTAAGAAATATGGCAAACTCATTTCATTTCATTCATTTGCATGTCCCCTGCGGAACTCTGCCTCCCTAACAGCACTCCTGTAGGCCTCTCAGTTGTAAGCAAGATGGCCTGTTGCTGATGCATCCATTTGCAGATCATCAACAATGTCTTGCAGCCATCTTTGCTTTGGTCTTCCTCTCTTTCTTTTTCCCATTATGTACCCTTTCAAGATGGTCTTCTCTAGATTATCATGACATTTAATGTGTCCAAAATATTTAAGTTTTCTCTCTTTAATCCTCTTTACTAGCCAGCCTTCTTCAATATTAAGTTCTTGTAGTATGGATATATTTGTTCTTTTCTGTGTCTATGATATTTGAAGAACTCTTCTGTAGCATTTACATTCAAAGGCATTTATGTGTTTCTCAGCTGTTTTGTTAAGTGTCTAGGTCTCACAGGCATATGCTGCCATGGGAAAGATGCATGCCCTTAAAAATCTTATTTTTGTAGTTTTGTCTGTTCCTCTCCACAGATTCTTTCATTGTTTCACTTTCTGAAGAGCGACAGATGTCCTCCTTTTAATTTCCCTCATTGTATCCTCATTATTAGTTAGCAGTGATCCAAGATATTAAAAACTCTCCACTTCTTCCAGTTTTTCCTCATTGATATATGTATCAGCTGCCTTGTTTGTCGTCATCAATTTAGTTTTCTTCGCATTAAGATAGAGGTTTTGCTCTTCACTATTCTTATGGACTGACATAATTAGTTTTTCCATTCCTTTTTGTGTTGTTGACAGTAATGCTGTGTCATCAGCATATCTAATCTCTGGTATTTCATAACCTCCAATTGTTATGGCATCATAATATTCTTTGTCTTCATCTTCTCCAACATTCCTCATTATATATGGCACACTTTAAGCATATAATAAAATTCTTTGCCCCATTGTGTGTACATTTACGCAAGCATAACAAAGATGGCTGACTGATGAAGTTCTAAGAAGTAAGATGTGATGTATGAAGTCTTATTTTGGGTATACACCTCTGGGAGTAGAAATCTAAAGGTATTTTTCTGTCCTGTTCCACGAAAGGTCCCCTGTTCTAAAATTTAACATTAAATCACGGTAAATCTGAAGTCATTCAAAAGTTGAAAAATCTGTTTCCAAAGACATTCGTATTATGCAGCATGAGCTTAACAACTCATGCACAATTCTGCAACTTTTTAGAGCATGTTTTTTTATATTACAGAAAAAAGACTGGTTGGAGAATTATTTTTACAAGTCTTCTCCCGTCCCACAAACTTCAAATCAAATAAAGACTGCACATAATAAAACATTTATCACAGTTAAAATCTGCAGTTAACTTATTTCCCATGATGTGATCATCACATATTCAGTATTTTTTGCTGCCATCCAGTACTTTATATGATTATGTTTTTCTTCATAAAACATTCAGTTTCAGCTTATGTTTATGAACTAAATGTTGTGTGATGTTTTAAGTGCACTGGTAAAGATGTTATTTTTGTTCCCCCTTGGTTTGCTTTGTTATGGTTTGATTATCTTGGATTTCTCTCTCTGTGTGTCTGACATGTGTGTGTGTGCGCGCGTGCATGTGTGTGTGTGTGGTTTTTTTTTTTTCTTTCATGTTTTGAATTTTTTATAATATTCATGGGGCTAGAGTAAAAGTTTGGAGTTTTCTGGCAACTCTCAGGTGAACAGGTCTGTGATCTTGGCTTTGATTAGCTCTGGAAAACCAAAAATTTGAAGGAATAACTATTTTCTTAAGCCACAATTTTAATTTCTTGTCCTACCATATTTTGACAAGAAGCAGCTAGTATCCTAATAAAAGGACATTTCATTCTCCAGCTACATATTAAAAGAGCCTTTTGGACAGCCGATGTAACAAACTAGGAGTACTGAGAAAAAGCAAAAAAAAAAAAAAAAGATTTAGTTCAAACTACAATATGCAAACATCACAGGATACCATGCTGAAAAAAGTGAGAATTATGGCAAGAAAGATAGATGTGAAAAAGTTCAAAGTGACACCAAGGCGCCTTATGGAACATTCAAATGAAACTGAATTATGATAGGTATTGTATTCTGCTAAAGATTTGACCCACCCCAAGGAAAGATACATATTCCAGATGGGAGCGAAGACGCTGTTTTGACAATCAGCGACCCATAGCTGACAAGCTGGCACCAGTGCTGATGAACCACGGCTGACCAAGACCCTCTCTCACCTCTCCATCAGTAGCCCCACTAACAGGTCTAGCCTGGCTAATGGGCAAGGATAGCCACAATAATTGGTGTATAAGTATACAGCTATACAATAAGCACTGCAGTAAAGCTGTGATACCAGAATGTATAAAATCGGAAAAAAAGTAGGGGCAGCTTTATTACTTAACGATTACAAAGTTCTGACGTTTCGGCGTGAGCCTTAATCATACAAAAACACACAGGACGAAGAAATAGAGAGAGGAGATAAAGTATAGATTCACATGAATACTGTTAAAAAAAAATTTCATTCCTGACACACACCGCCGGACAAGCCACACCTTGCAATTTACAGCTAAGTACTCTTAAAAATTTTTTTAACAGTATTCATGTGAATCTATACTTTATCTCCTCTCTCTATTTCTTCGTCCTGTATGTTTTTGTATGATTAAGGCTCACGCCGAAACGTCAGAACTTTGTAATCGTTAAGTAATAAAGCTGCTCCTACTTTTTTCCGATTTTATACAAGGGTAGCCACAGTCCTCATGGCAGTATAGTCTGTTAAAGAAGTATCTCTCTCTATCTCTCTCTGAACCTTAAGTGCCCAGGGCACATGGGGCTTCCGCGAGGGTTTCCACAAATGCCTGTCCTTTGCCTTTTTTCCCGCTCTTGCCCAGGTGAGCCCTCTATTGCTCAACATCCTCTCTGTTGTTCTTCTCCTCCATGTCTCTTTTGGTCTACCCTTACTTCTGTTCCCCTGTTCTGACAGAAGACAAGACAAGACATACTCTCCAGACAGATTATCTCTTCTGTCTGTCAACCAGAACTCATGCCATCATCGTGCCCCTATAATGTGTACATATATGCACTTACTGAGCGCATATGTTTCTATGTATCTGTGAGCAAGCTGCTGTAGTAAGAGTGAGAAAATAATTTCCCGTTATAAAAAAGTCATTCCATTATCCAGCAAAAGAAGGTCACACAAGCAACTATTTCATGGAAAACAAGGCACGTATTATGTCCCCTGAGATTCAAGGTTTAACTGTGATGGGTACAAAAAACAAGGAGATACTTGTTTCCCTGACTGCATTATCTCTTCTCCTTCCACAATACCGGCTGCTGTTTTATCTTATTCCTCTAATCTCCTCCTCTCTCTTCTATCTCGTGCCTAATAAAGTGCTCAAGTATGCGGTGAAAGTATGACATTTAAAACAAAACTGCATTACACTTCTTTGTGTTTTGTAAGATAAAATTATTCTGTCTCTGGTCTTAAATACATATTTTTTTTTACAAAATAGGAAACAACAAGGCTTTCGCAACAGTAATGCAATAGAACACTGTTGTATGGTTAGACATGGAAAAAATTCCTAGTCAAAGAACTTTTAGAGATGAGAAATCTCATGTAAAACTGCTTTGTCTAAGATTTTTTTCGAGGTCTAACCATACAACAGTGTTCTATTACTTTACTGTCTTTGGTCTTCTACTCTCCATCCCACCCCCAAACTAAACATGCATGCCATTAGTCAGTTCACTTTCTACTAAACAGAAATAAAAACCATGGGTAATACTGTACTGTTTAGAGAGAGTTTGGTTGTAAGCTTTACTCTGAGAACGTGAAAAAAGGCTGACTGGAACTACGATGGATTAATTAACCAACACTCAGGCCCCAAGCGCAATACTCAGTAGAGGCCCTTGCTCTCCCCCCCCCCCCCCCCAGTCCGCTCCACCAGTCTTCTAATATATGGCTTGATTCTCCTCTGGTTGTGGTCTCTATTTGAGTTTGTATTACACAGACCAAACACAGCTTTATCTCACTGTCAGACCTTTACTGCACTCAAGCAAAATTACTTTATCCCAGCAAACTTATTACTTCTTTACTTCACCTCTGCAAAATTATTACTTACTTACTTACTTCTTTACTTCAATTCAACAAACTTACTATTCTTTACTTCAACCCAACAAACTTACTATTTATTTCTTTACTTCACCCTAGCAAACTTATTACTTACTTAACATACTTCTCTCACGAAAAACACCCTCCCCCCAACCACACACACACACACACACACACACACAGAAGGTAGGAGTGGAGAATACAGGTTCCTGCTTCCGAAATATGTGAAATGAAATGTAATGAAACAGAAACAGCTACATACACTGCATCAATCTGTAACATCTTTAGTGTGCACACTAAGTTATCAGTTTAATTCCCACACCTTGTGATGTCTTCCAATTAGCCAGGGCAGCTAACATGTAATAAACTGATCTTAGCTGCTCTGTGTGCCGTTTTAAGCCACGCGCCAACTTCACATTCTTGAGATATTACTTCACAATCTTCATCAAAGGAGGAACGCTGCCAATACTCACACGTTGTTCACAAAAAAGTGGGCGGGGCCAACTAGAGATGAAGAATGACTAAATATAGTTTCTATATAATGCTTTCTTTACTTCCAAATCTGCTGACATTTGTCTGATCTATATCTACACTACCGCGCTGGTACCAAACTAACAGGGGAGACAAACATCACAGGCCCACAAGCGCTGGCGTTCTGAATAACGTGGCATGTTTTGTGAACAGAAAGGACCTCAAAAATAAGTTTTAAAACAACTTAAAAGGCGAATACATGAAAAACTCTCGGAACTTATAACCATAGTATTTTGCGTGTATTAAAAGGGCATGACGAACATAAAACTGGACGGAAATGATCTGGGTAAAGAGGACGACAACGATACAGATGAGTGAATAAGTTAATTCAAGAGATGAATTAGAGACAGCTTGCCCAAGTGTACAGTCAGTTCTGTAGCCACGACTGTGGCTGAATTAGATGAGACTTTCTATAGGCTACAACAATCTCATCGTTACTAACCTCCATGGAAATTAATTTCCTTATTTTGCCAGCTTAGTTCTCTAAACTAACACATAAAAAAGTGATATTTCAGCCCTGTTTTACAGATTTTTACAGCTTAGTTCTCTAAACTAACACATAAAGTGATATTTCAGCCCTGCTTTACAGATTTTTAGAGCTTAGTTCTCTAAACTAACACATAAAAAAGTGATATTTCAGCCCTGTTTTACAGATTTTTACAGCTTAGTTCTCTAAACTAACACATAAAAAAAGTGATATTTCAGCCCTGTTTTACAGATTTTTACAGCTTAGTTCTCTAAACTAACACATAAAATAACTGATATTTCAGCCCCGTTTTACAGATTTTATGTAAAGTAATTCAGATTTACTGCTCAATTTTTACCGACTTTCATGCAAATTATTTCATGCTCGTCTGATTTTATCCTCGGATTAACAAAAAAAAAAAAAAAAGCGCTTTCTTTCCCTCTTTCGCCTAGTAATGCTGCACACTGAACTTCTGCAATCTGTGAGACTCATCTTATTCGGGTCTTATGTAAAGTGCATTGTGTGACACGCCGCCATATTTAATATCTCTAGGGCATCAGTTCCCAGAATGGACGGCTATGCTGTAAAATACGTTTGTCTGTCTGTCGGTCGTTTGGGAGGGAGGAGGAAATTATCCTGGAAAATTTTCACTGATCTGAGGGATCCGCTAGCTGAAAAAAAAAAAAAAAAGTTTCTCCTCAATGTCTTTTACCCGATTTGTTCACCTTACTCCTATGCCTCCTGTCATTTTCATCATTTGCCTGGCAGTTTCCGCTAACCTCGCTATGGTCAAGTAACCCACTTAAGTCCACTTAATTTTCTTTATAAAGAATGTGGTGGGGGTGGGGGGCAAGACGCTGTCCGTTTTGACAATCAGCGACTCATATCTGCCATGCCGGCGTCAGGGTTGGCGAACCACAGCTGACCAAGACCCTGTCCCACCTCTTCGTTAGTAACCCTAATTACAGGCCCAGCCTGGCTAACGGCGGGGATCGCCAACGTCCCCATGGTGGTGGAGTCTACTAAAGAAGTACTGCACATCCTCTGCTTTTTAGTTCCACTCTGGGACTGAAAGAAAAAAATTGCCGCCATAACTTGCTCCCTAACCGATACGATGATGTTTCTCAACACCTTCACAGCGTCGGCTGCAAAGAACATTAGCTCGCAATTCCAGAACGAAAGAAAGCAAGAAAGAAAGAAAGAATGTGAGTACTGTTTCAGATATCTTCATTTCTTTTCCTTCATTTCTGCATCCATGTCTTCGGTGATTTTTTTTTTTTTTTAGACAGCCCATCTCTCTTGCACTGTTTGTTGTTATTCTCATCATTCAGCTCTTAAATAAATATGGAGTTTGATCATTTTTGCTGATGTGTGGATGCCTGCATGTTTTTACAAGTTAACTGTGGTAACAAACTTCGTGATGACCGGCCCGTGTTTCTGGGCATTTTAGTACATATCAAATAATAACAAACTTGTTGCGATACGAGACTCCAGACCTGGGCTGTCCAACTTCAGCTGGCCTCATGTGCTACAACTCTGAGCGCCCGACCGCATCTAAATCAGCTAGTTTTTTGCCAACTTAAATAAAAATGAGAAAAAGTGATAGTTATGAAGTAAAGGTGAAATGATTGTATCTGAGTACCTCTTTAGGTCTTCTATAAATGTTTTTTATACTTGTATGTTTTGTATGAAATACCAGAGATTAGATATGCTGATGACACAGTATTGCTGTCCACAACACAAGAAGGAATGGAAAAACTAATTATGTCAGTCCGCAAGAACAGCGAAGAGCAGAACCTCTATCTTAATGCAAAGAAAACTAAAGTGATGACAACTGACAAAATAAACAAGGCAACTGAAATATGTATCAATGAGGAAAAACTGGAAGAAGTGGAGAGTTTTGAATATCTTGGATCACTACTAACTAATAATGGAGATACAATGAGGGAAATTAAAAGGAGGACATCTATTGCTCTTCAGAAAGTAAAACAAATAAAGAATTTGTGGAGAGGAGCAGACAGAACCACAAAAATAAGATTTTTAAGGGCATGCATCTTTCCCATCGCAACATATGCCTGTGAGACCTGGACACTTAACAAAACAGCTGAGAAGCACATAAATGCCTTTGAATGTAAATGCTATAGAAGAGTTCTCCAAATATCGTGGACACAAAAAAGAACAAATATATCTATACTACAAGAGCTTAATATTGAAGAAGGCTGGCTAGTAAAGAGGATTAAAGAGAGAAAACTTAAATATTTTGGCCACATTAAACGTCATGATAATTTAGAGAAGACCGTATTGGAAGGATACATAATGGGAAAAAGAAAAAGAGGAAGACCGAAACGAAGATGGCTGCAAGACATCGTTGATGATCTGGAAATGGATGCAGCAGCAGCAGCAGGCCATCTTGCTCACAACCGAGAGGCCTACAGGAGTGCTGTTTGGGAGGCAAAGTTCCGCAAGGGACATGCAAAGGAATGAATGAATGAATGTTTTGAGGAAAAGAAATGTTAATTTTAATCAAATAAAATACATTTTTCATAATAAGCACGCCAGTCGCCTGCTGGACATCTCTACACAAACTAATTACGCCAGTTGAGCGAAGCACAATCTAGGTCAAGGTCCTGGTAAAATGCTGCATACAAAGATGTCCTTAATTCCCCTTCAAAATCTCTTATATCTACACGCGAAAGAGAATTCCTCCTGGCACCGCCTCCCCCCAACCTCGGGCCCAATTTCTAATTTTAAAATTCTCTCTCTCTCTCTCCCCCCTTGTGTTAAGGAAAAAAAAAACCCCTCCCCCACTCCTACAGTACAATATTGAGTTGGCGCCTCGAGGCGGTTTGGCAGATTTCCTGTCTGGCACGTGCACTGATCACTTTCTCTGATTGGTCTGTGAGGAAGGACGTAACGAGGAGACGCTGGGATAGGTTTATAAGGAATGTCTGTTACAAGTGCCAACAAGTCAAATGGGGTGGGGTGGGTGGTTGAAGAACACGCTGGACATGCTTGTTGGATACATCACAAAACTTGAATGAAATAGGATGTGCGCCCTCATTCATGTGTTGATACTGTGATCAACTTTACATGCCTGGCCAGCAGACAGAAAAACAACCGTAACTTACAGCAGGTGTGATATTATTTCACTGACCTTTCACAAAAAGTCTGTACCGTGACTGACTGACAGACGGACAATGCAGCTAGAGAAATGGTTCGATCATGAACAGTTAGACATAAAGATGGCTGGTGTAGCAAACTTAAGTCTGATATATAGACAGCTAGTGTCACAGATATAAAATGTGGCATATAAACAGCTAGTGTCAGATATACAGTGTGACATACAGATAGCTAGTGTCACAGATATACAGTGTGACCATACAGATAGCTAGTGTCACAGATATACAGTGTGACATACAGATGGCTAGTACTTCTGCGTTTGAGGCTGTTGGTCACGTCAAATCCCGATCCCTGTCGACAGGGCAGCCCTCTCCAGATCCTGATTCCTGTCGACAGGGCAGCCCTCTCCAGATCATGATCCCTGTCGACAGGGCAGCCCTCTCCAGAACCTGATTCCTGTCGACAGGGCAGTCCTCTCCAGATCCTGATCCCTGTCGACAGGGCAGCCCTCTCCAGATCATGATCCCTGTCGACAGGGCAGCCCTCTCCAGAACCTGATTCCTGTCGACAGGGCAGTCCTCTCCAGATCCTGATCCCTGTCGACAGGGCAGCCCTCTCCAGATCATGATCCCTGTCGATAGGGCAGCCCTCTCCAGATCCTGATATGAGCCCCCAAAGCTTTTCCCCAAACTCATATCCTCAACCCAATATCTCACGCTTCAGGTCCGCATGGTCTGGACACTCTTGAAGCATATGTTCCAGAGTCTTGACTCCACTGCCGCATGGACACTCGATGTGCGAGACATTCTGAACCGATATGACAGGCATAATGTGACATACAGACGGCTAAGGTGACAGGCATACATATATGGATGACTACTGTGACAGTCTGGCGTTTCGCTGATATTTTTTTTCTCTTGCAAATGTTCCTTCTCTTGCATCAGCATGTACATGTAGTGTGTACGGTCTGTAACGCAGTAAGGACATCTCATACTGTGTACCTCAATGCAACCAGGTCTATGTACGCTAATTTGTTCCTTAATAAGGCTTTTAACAACTTTTTTTTCCAGTTATCAACTACAAAACATCTGAAACGCTCGAGTACACGCGGCGATGAATAAGAAACAGTAATCAATACAACATAGCACTTTCACGAAGTGTGAACAATCCATCCCCCAAAAGAGGCGACTAGACAATTCAAAATTGGGTAGTCTAAAGTAAAGCACAGCTAGAAACATACGTTTCTAGCATATAGCTGAAAACAGAAAATGAAAACAATGAAGAAGTAATGGAATAAAACAAAGCAGAAATAATAATAAAGAAACCGGGTGAAACCATGTTCCTACAATATGCAACATATTTACAACAGAATAATGAATATCTCAGATTAAAAAAAAGACGATGATACATCAGGTGTTTGGTTGGGGGGGGGGGGGGGGGGGGGGGGGAAAGAGAACATGCGATTGTGCAGCCACGCTTGTAAATGAAGGCAACAGGTGGACAGACTCGGGGTCTAGCTTTCATGTGGGAGATACGGGCTGAATCTGTAAACAACCGAAACATATCACCTGACTCACTTGTCACACAACACAGACCTGCCTGTACGTGAACGCTTACAGAAACATTTCTTGTCCGCTTTGTTTATTTTTCTTAGGGAAACACCTGTACCTGGCCTGTCACGTCATGTGTGAATCAAACGACGATAAGATTGGGGGGGGGGGGATGAGAACAGAGAGAGATAGACAGACAGACAGGGAGTCTGAGAGAGTGATGGGGAGTTATATAAGGCTGCGAGAGAGAGAAAGAGAGAGAGAGAGACGGGGAGTCTGAGAGAGTGACAGGGCGTTCTGAAAGAGAAAGCTCTGAAAGAGAGAGAGAGTGAAAGGGAGAGAGAGCTGCGACAGACAGGGAGTCTTCTTCTTCTTCTTCTTCTTCGTTCACTTCTACCACCAAAAACCGCACTGTGAACCTATTGAATTCACGCATGTGGTCCTCGTTAAGTCCCGTGGTCCCCTATGTGGTCCAAAATAGACCACACGAGTTCCACGAAAGGACCACAAGGGGTTCAGAGTATCACAGTGCTTTAGCCTGTATTCTTGGTGGGTCTCGGAAGCGGGATTGCGTGACACCGTGGTTTTCATTGCACCAGTTTAGTCTAGGGTTGGACTTTCTCACCGGAAGACCTCGACGTGTTTGGAATATCAGTGCATCCCCGCTGGGTGAGAGGCAGTAGCCCACCCAAGCCAGGGTTGGACTTTCTCACCGGAAGACCTCGACGTGTTTGGAATATCAGTGCATCCCCGCTGGGTGAGAGGCAGTAGCCCACCCAAGCCAGGGTTGGACTTTCTCACCGGAAGACCTCGACGTGTTTGGAATATCAGTGCATCCCCGCTGGGTGAGACAGGGAGTGAATGAGATCTGTTCACTGTATTTCGACATGTTTTAAATATCGATATTTTATAAATAATCGACTTTTATTGTGAAGGCGACAACTGATACATCTGTTATTACAACAATGAAGCATTGGTGAATGGTGCAGATAAAATGCCAGTTTCATACAGCACAGAGTGCTTGTTGGCTGAATAAAGCTATTTTTCCCTTGCTGTCTGTTGTCTTAAATAACCCACAGGAACGCCACAAAAAAAAACAAAAACATAAAAATTGTCCCACTTGATCGTTGAAGAAAGCCACTTGATCCAGCAAGCAGGGCGACCACCTTCACAGTAACCAGTCAAGCAAGTTCTGATCAGACAAATATAGAGCACAGTTCATACTGACATGAGAGAAGCTGTGAACTTTATACATGTCTGTTGGTTTCAGGTATTGATCTTCATGCTCGTAGAGAAACTACTACTCTCTTCATATAAAAAAAAACTGGTCAAGTATCATTCTCCACTTCTCTCTCTCTCTCTCAGACACACAGGCGTAGCAAGCGATTTCCACTTCTGTTAGCCCTCTCCTATCTTCTTGACTGCTTCCTACGTCAGCCCCCTGTTTGCCGGCATTTTCTCAGATTTTCTGTGGATCAACCTCGTGCATTTCCACCTTGTGGAATCCCACTTCAAAGATTTCTGGGGTAAGGATTCGCCTGTAGTTCTCAAAATGTGGCTAATCCATCCTCACCTCATTTTTTTTTCAGTCGCTACGGACAAATGATGTCATGTCTGTCTCTCTGTTCACAAGCTTCTAAATCCCCCCTCCCCATTCATTCATTCATTTGCATGTCCCTTGCGGAACTTTTCCTCCCTAACAGCTCTCCTGTTGGCCTCTTGGTTGTGAGCAAGATGCCCTGCTGCTGACGCATCCATCTGCAGATCATCAACGATGTATTGAAGCCATCTTCGAATTGGTCTTCCTCTCTTTCTTTTTCCAATTATGTACCCTTCCAAGACAGTTTTCTCTAGATTATCATGACGTTTAATGTGTCCAAAATATTTCAGTTTTCTCTATTTAATCCTCTTTACTAGCCAGCCTTCTTCAATATTAAGTTCTTGTAGTATGGATATACTGCCCCGTCTCTGGGTCTCCGTCCGTCGCTTATGAAGCACCCACACCAACAGTTTTCAGCAGTTTTTCTCACAGAATCTGACTCTGTGACTTGAAGCTGTTCGGCTAATTCTTACTTGTGTGTGTGTGTGAGAGAGAGAGAGAGTGCTAGCTCTCGGGGGGGGGGGGGGGGGGAATGGAGAAAAAATAAATCAGATCTTGTCAGAGGTCAGAACTGTGAGGGTGATTTAACATCCAAACACGACAACGGGGCAAAACATCAAAAAGTTCAGCAGTACAAGACAGCAGATGAAATGGGGGGAGGGAGAGGAGAGACAGAGAGAAGAAATAATTACAGATGTCTATCAACAGAAAAGAAACAAAATACGATACAAGAACATATAGTAATAACAACAACAATACACAGAAGATCATAATATAACAGCCGTAAAGTGCGTCAAAATCCTACAATCAAGTACTGAAATTGTGAAGTACAAATATTAACTGACACTAGAGTTAAAATAATAAAAACAAATCAAGGAGTGTTCTTAATAACCTCCCGCCCAGCTTCATCTAGGGCCGCACCAAAAGCAACTTGTATTTCCTTATATGGTAACATTAAAACTGAATCCGGGAGCATTCCACCTTTTCTTATTTTCTTCAGATTTTTTTTTTTTTTTACTGCTAATCATCTGCCCAACCCTAGCTCTGTCCCACAATGTTGTCATGTTGCTTGTCTGCTGAAAACAGAAATAAACTCTCTACTTAATGCCATATCCATATCAAATGTGTTCAAGGTATGTCTGAAATCTACAAGGTTTTAAGTATGGCTATAGCGAGGTCAGAGAATGTAACAAGCCGTGTCTTGTCGTATATAGTACATGTAGTATGTGTACATATATAAATACAGTATATGTAGTGTGTGTATGTATATATAAATACAGTACATGTAGTGTGCATAAAAATAAAGTGCATGCAGTGTGCATACATATAAATACAGTCTGCTATACATATACACACACAAATTCCTTGCAACTCTCAAATGCTCAAGTGTATTTTTTTTTAATTTACAAAAGCGATTGTCGTCATATGAGGAATGATGCTCTCTCGTTGAGTAGTCAGTCCTGTGTTTGCTTTTCATGCAACCAAAAACAAGTGTGTTACTATTTTCGTGTGCTGCTATCAACCCACGATATAGTTCTAGTAATCTTTAACATCACACCCCCCCCCTTTCCCCAACCTCCAATATACACACCACCACCAGCACGCTCTTATATGTCCCTATAAGAATGTTCTTGAATCTCTCTTCTGCACACTGTGCTGCTGTGTTCACGCGTGCTCATATGTAGGTCGCCCCTTCAGTTCACAGAAAAACCCCGCAGTGCCACCTGTCACTGATAAAACTCTCAAGCAAGAATGCACTTCTCTTGCGTTCAATCGTTAAAAAAGCTGGCTTTCGTTTATCTTTCAGTAAAACAGGAGAGAGAGAGAGAGAGAGAGCGGCAAAAAAATAAATGAAAACAAGAGATAATAATGCAAGTCGTGTGACAAACTAAGAAAACTAAGCTTTGTTGTAGTTTCGCGATCATTATATGATCACGTGACAACCGGAAGGCGTGTTCGCGTTTCCGAAGACAACTCCCATTCTGGAATGTGTTAGGCTGATTGTGTGCTGAACGGGACCAAAGAAGTTCACAGCTGGCAAAGTCACCCCCCACCCCCTACTGATACCGACACGCGTCACGAAAACTGAAACATCTCTTCATCACCCACGAATGCGTTTCATCAACATCATCACTGTACGTTTTTGTATCAAATACCGCCCTTCAAAGTATCGATTAAGGTTACCTTTTTTTTTTTTTTGCACACAAGTGAACAAGGTCCATTATCAAACACCCTTGCCCGCCCTCAATATCTCTTTAGATTCACAATTAAACGCTTTCAAAAGGACCCGTCTGACCTCATTCCCGGAGACTTCATAATTCGTTAGCCTGCGAATACGGTTTCGCTTCAGTTTAAATTAATTTTGAGCACACTTATATAAATGCAGTTTTCTAGGACGTCACGAGTTGGGCTTGTTTGCTAAACCTGTTCATCTCTACCTGTGTCAGCTGATGTTTCACTGCTGTGCATCGTTTTGTTCCCGCCACTGTTGTGTACTGTTTTGTTCCAACCACTGCTGTGCACTGTTTTGTTCCCGCCACTGCTGTGCACTGTTTTGTTCCCGCCACTGCTGTGCACTGTTTTGTTCCCGCCACTGCTGTGCACTGTTTTGTTCCCATGCTTTCTCTTCCTGGGTTATATATTCAAACAGGATAAGTCTTTGCAAAATGTCAAGCTGGAACCAAACATGCACATAAGACGAAGTGACCAACAAAAAAAAAACCCTAACTTTCTCATCTTGTCTTTCTGGCGCTGTGAAGGAGGAGGAAAGTAACTCTTTAACTCTAAAATACTAAAGTAACCCTTTAACCGGCATGTTTAGCAGCTCTTACTTTGCGAATCAATGCTCGAAGAGAAAAAGATATAGTGTAGCATATTTCCAACCCAACTCATACTTTTAAAGTATGGAGTAACTTCCTTACAGTTTCTTTCTACCAAAATTTCTCAACCAAATTTATCTTGGCACAGCATGGGAATTAATTCAGGGACTGAAAGAGTTAAGAAACTATGCACAACTTTGGGTCAACTCATGGACTCTACGCACCGTGCGTGTGATGACAGGTGAGGAATAAGAAATTTTACAATCAGCCACTGACTGAATCAAACAAAACCCATTACAAACTATCAACAACAACAATAACAAAATCAAGTGCAGTGTAGCGTGGCATAGGTGATCATTTCTCTCCACAAGTCCCTGTCTTTAGACTTGATTATGAGATTCGCCGGTGACTTCTTCCTAGCCACGCTGACAGCCCATCCAGAAACTCCTCTCTCTCTGTCTTCCTCTGTCTCTTCTTCCCTCAATTTTTCCAGTTGCCACAATGTGTTCCAGTTTTTCTCTTTTCAGAAAATCTCGCTTGTCTGCCTCTGATCTTTGCTGTAATTTGCTTTTTTAACTCCAGCCTCGCTTAAGACTTCTTCGTTGGTTTTCTTAGCTGTCCATGGTCTCCATTTCTCGCTGTACTCTCTTATTCATGGACCATGCTTCGCATCCATAAAACAAAATTGGTTGGATGTAACATTTAAGTACTCGGAATCTTGTTTTCATTGATATGGATCTGTTGCACAAGATGTTTCTCATTTTCCGGAATGCTGATTTGGCCTGCTTTTTTTATTTCATTGTGACATTTCCCATCAGCTGTTATAATTGTTCCTAAGTACTTGAATCTATCAACTTGTTTCTGTACCATGCTGTACCATGATAAATTGCAAACTATGCCCCGTCAACAACAACAACAAATGAACAAATACAATCGACGTAAGACATGGCGACAGCGGGACCTCTTAGTTGGGCTGAATAATTCAGAAGACCGACCACACGATCCGTAAGAGGATTAACAGGACAGGAAAATAAGCCCATAAAACCGAGTGGCACGCACCACAGCTCGAGCAAATGACGCCATTAAGCTGTTACCCCGCTAACTACAACAACTGTCAAGTCAAATAACCCTCAACAAAACAATCTTGTATTCTTGTCTCTTTTTTTTTTTTGTGCACAGTAAGTGGTCTTTTCTTTTGTTAAAGTACATTTTGTCCGCTTGAGGGAAAAAAACCCATACAAAAATAATTAATAAGAAAAGGGCTCAGAGAGAGATAGAGACAGAGAGAGAGAGAGAGAGAGAGAGACAGACAGACAGACAGAGAGAGAGAATGATCTTTATTTTAAAATGGTAAAGAATTGGGCGCACCCGTCTTACATTCTGCCCTTTATCTCTACATCTTTCACTCTTCCCGCACACTCGATTTAATAAGGTATACAAAATTACATGAATATATGTATATACACACATACATATATGTATACAACATACATAATATACATAACATACATATTATATATAATATACATATTATATATAATATACATATTATATATAGTATATAGTATATATATATGTGTAAGAACTATATGAACTATAAGTATACAGATTACGCGAAAAAAATATCTAAGAATGCAAGATGAAAATATCACATTCACAAATATAGGATAATGAACTACATAACGTATACAACTGATCTAACAAGATAGCGCGCGCACACACAGACATGTATACACACAAATACATTTTCAGTGGAGTTCTGACATTCCACTCTCGCTTGTTTACTAAGATAATTTATAACAAGATGCAAGATCTAACAAACTATGTTTAGAACTATGCTCTTTTAGAACAGAACTCGGTGGCTGGCGAGTCATGGTATGAGAGGCTATTAAATATTCTATGGAAGCAAATAGTAACAACCCAATAAATACTGGAAAAGGCTTGAGTTAAAGGATGAAGCATTGCTAATGGACTTTAGATGGTAGGGGAGGGAGTTCCAGAGCTGTACTGCGGAATATGCTAGGCTTTTCTTGTGCAGATCTACCCTGGGCTGAGGAAGAAGAGAGTTTCTTAAACGTTGGGTATGTTTAATACTGGACATAAACAATGCCCACAAGTAAGGCGGAGCATTGTGCCACAACTGATTAGAACTGGACTAAGATTTGATATTTTAATTTCTAACATACTTTCAACCTTTGGTGTTTCCGGATATTCTCTTCTAGAAAGTTTCATTGTGTTAGACATATAAACAGCTAAACCTGTCTCTAGCTTACTTAGCTTCCTCTCAGAGAGAGAGAGAGAGAGAGAGAGAGAGAGACAGACAGAGAGAGAGAATGATCTTTTATTTAAAATGGTAAAGAATTGGGCGCGTCCGTCTTACATTCTGCCCTTTATCTCTACATCTTTCACTCTTCCCGCACACTCGATTTAATAAGGTATACAAAATTACATGAATATGTATATACACACATACATATATGTATACAACATACATAATATACATATTATATATATAACATACATATTATATATATAACATACATATTATATATAATATACATATTATATATAGTATATAGTATATATATATATGTGTAAGAACTATATGAACTATAAGTATACAGATTACGCGAAAAAATATCTAAGAATGCAAGATGAAAATATCACATTCACAAATATAGGATAATGAACTACATAACGTATACAACTGATCTAACAAGATAGCGCGCGCACACACAGACATGTATACACACAAATACATTTTCAGTGGAGTTCTGACATTCCACTCTCGCTTGTTTACTAAGATAATTTATAACAAGATGCAAGATCTAACAAACTATGTTTAGAACTATGCTCTTTTAGAACAGAACTCGGTGGCTGGCGAGTCATGGTATGAGAGGCTATTAAATATTCTATGGAAGCAAACAGTAACAACCCAATAAATACTGAAAAAGGCTTGAGTTAAAGGATGAAGCATTGCTAATGGACTTTAGATGGTAGGGGAGGGAGTTCCAGAGCTGTACTGCGGAATATGCTAGGCTTTTCTTGTGCAGATCTACCCTGGGCTGAGGAAGAAGAGAGTTTCTTAAACGTTGGGTATGTTTAATGCTGGACATAAACAATGCCCACAAGTAAGGCGGAGCATTGTGCGACAACTGATTAGAACTGGACTAAGATTTGATATTTTAATTTCTAACATACTTTCAACCTTTGGTGTTTCCGGATATTCTCTTCTAGAAAGTTTCATTGTGTTAGACATATAAACAGCTAAACCTGTCTCTAGCTTACTTAGCTTCCTCTGAGAGAGAGAGAGAGAGAGAGAGAGAGAGCATGATGTATGGAACTTTAAGAGTGACACAAGTAAAGCAACCAGCTGCATCTAACAGCATATAATCTGGATAAGCAAATGCAAGCCTAACGCCATTTATTTACGATCAGCGCTGACTCAACAGACATGCAAGCCAACGAACTGGAACTGCACAGTAACTGCATAGGCAAATCATACCAACAAAAAAACTTCACATTTTCACGGATATGACATACAGTATTACACAGATTAACACTTAATGGAAAATGGAAATGTATCAACTACAGACGACTCGCTTGATTAGTGTACATGTGCTGTATAATAAATACACGTATTGTAATAGTGAAATCTGCTTACTGTGTACTTCTTCCCATTAAGCATAACAATGCTAGAGGTAATGTAAATAATTCTCCAGCGCATATTTATCTTTGTGGATACTTCCCCTCTTATTTGATTATAGGCGCTGTCACAAACTGTGCGGATCAGCAATGCTGGCTCATAAATTCCACACTGTTCTGTCATGCAAGGCACTGAGATCATGATCATCATGATGCGCCATGAGGACTGGCCTTGGTTATCATGACTCTCCAGAGTACACGATCCTCCATGCAGGTCATCAGCTCAGTTGGTGATCTCTCACACCATCCCGTCAGACTGTCCAGTATCATTTCTCTCGGTCTCCCCCTGGATCTTCTCTCATCTATTTTTCCTGTTATAATATTTTCAATGCCCCCTCTTCTCACTGCATGTCCTATGAAAGTACATTGTCTCTCTCTGCCTTATTTTTTTGGACAAGATTTGTTTGTCTGTCCAGCTCTTCTCATAAACTCTTCATTTGTTATTTTTGCTATCCAGTGATGGATAGTAGAAAATACCACGTGTCTGGGGGCGTCTACGCCGGGGATATTCAAAGAGGGTGGTGGGACTGGTAGGAGCAAAATAATGCCCGGGAAAAAACCCAGTAAAAACAGATATTCTTTATGTGCTACTCTTTTAGTTGATTTGTATGAGTGTTATTAAAATGCTTTTAGTTCCTTTATTTTTGAAAGAAAGAACTGTTTATATTTAATATTTTTTATGTGAACTACAACAATTAATGACAGCAATTATTAAGGAAAGACGCTGGCGATGGTTGGGACATCTGCTCCGAATGACTGACAACTACCAAAAATAGCATTTTCCCACAGGGGAACATAAGTAAGGGTAGATCAAAGGAGACATGGCGAAGAACAACAGAGAGGATATTGAGCATTAGAGGACTCACTTAGGTAAGGTCGGAAAAAAGGGCAAAGGACTGGTGTTTGTGGAAAACCTTTGCGGAAGCCAAATATGCCCTGGCCACTTAAGGTTCATAAACAGACAGACACACAGGCAGGCAGACAGAGAGAATAATTAAAACTAGTTTGATCTTAACTTTCAGAACCCTATCCCCAGGCAGTGCAGTGCTGTAATACCACATACTAGCCCACAGATTTTGAGTTGGCGTATCCCTACTTGTGACAGAGAGAGTACTAACTAGCATCTTCTCATGTCTGCTCACAGTTTCCACTGTACGCATCAAAGAATCCCACAGCTATCAACAGTTCATGGACTTTCTTTCTTTCGTCACAGTAACATCCAACTGTGTCTTTCCCAAAAGTTTCTATTTCTGGAAAATTCAACAAGTTGGTGCCTCTTTCTATTTCTGCTCTGTTAAGTCTTCGATCTATCACTAAGCTTCCGCTTCTGTTCTAACTGTTAATATTCAGACCGCATATAAAGAAGAAGCTTTGATAACAAGATCCTAAGAAGAATCTCTAGGCCCACAAAGGATACCAACAGTGGAGAATGGAGAGCTAGAAAGAACACTGAACAGATTATTTAAATGCCAACGAATTATAAATGTCTTGAAACTGAACAGACTACGCTGGTTGGGCCATGTAGAAAGAATGGAAGAGAACAGTTAAACGAAAATTATGTACGCACAAGAGATGAGGGAAACAAGACCAAGGGGTAGACCACGACAGAGATGGAAAGACAACATTGAAAATGATATCAAAGAAACTGGTGCCACCAACTGGAGAGAGAAGATTAGAAATGAGATGAATGGAGATTAACTTTATCGGCAGCAATGAGCCTTAATTGCCCAGAAAGCTGAAGAAGAAGACATTTCAGTATGTGATCAAACACAATTACTCTGTCAATGCCAATCAGATGTTCTTGGAGACTTTGCAAGGGTGAAACCACTGACCAAATCTAACCTTTCCAGTGTATACATCTCTGCGTGTGTTTATGCAACAATTATTACGGTATATATTCTGCTTGGTTACTAACCTACAAGAGAGAGATACAGAGTGAAAAAAGAAAATGATACAAGCAGAGAAGCAGAGTGTCACTGGTCGTATACCACAAGGTCTCCTACATCATAAACAGCATAAACCCAAGAAGCAAATATATATAAACTTATTTAAGAAAATAAAGTACATTTTGTCTGCTTAAGGGACTTATTGCACTTGGCTGTTTGCATCATAAGAGGACTAGTTTTCTTTTTTTTTTTTTCTGAGAAAAGAGGTGCGACAGATAAGAGTTGATCATAAAATCCGCTAGCAACCAACAATGGATGTCAGGCGGTGCATGTTTTGTGACGAAGATAACGTACTTGATATATCACTACATGATTCCTGGACTTATTGTTCTAGTGCGCTCTTCTGTACAAGACTGCTTGCTCCCTCAGAAGTTCAAAGTATGCCCTCTATCCTGACCGAGATGTATGCCATAATTGGATAAAGATTCAACACAACAGACGTTCTAAACGAGCTGAGTCATCTCTGAGCGAATGATGAATCAAGCTCAAGTAGTCACTTGAAGAAAAGAAAAATCTCAACAGGTCTGTGTCAGGCTTGACCTAGTAGTGTCAGGAGATGAGCTGCTTATGTTTTCTAACTCGTTGTTCCGTTGTCTGTGATCTTATCGTCCCTGTTATAGCTACAACACTCATAGGATGTACGCAGAGATAGGCTCGTCTGCGCGAAGATGTTTACCATTTGCCCACTGTGTGCTGAAAGAATATGGCAAACACTGTGGCCAAGTTTACTAGCAGAGAAAACTTGCTATAAACGGCTGCAAAACAAACAGCCAGACCCGATTATCCCAGCAGTTTGTAGCTGAAAAGCATATTACAGTCATACTGCGTATAACACTGGACGAATTCGATTAGTTCCTTTTTCTAAACAAATAGCTGACCCAGAATAGCTTGCCATGGTTGAATATTACTAATTTTATACAGTGCCTAACCAGTGGCGATGTGTTCATTTGCGCATCCTTACATGGCTATTAACTTGGAGCGATTTCAGAATCAAGACATAAAACAACGGAATCCATCACTGAGGAGCCTATGTTGCTTTTCATGAAGGACATGTGGCTCACAACTAGACTACTCTACAGCTAATGATAAAAAGTCTGGCAAGAGAATATGTGATATATTCTCAGTGACAATATGTATAAATCAATAAAACTGTGGCTTTTTGGACAAGGCATAAGCACAACGACCCAACACTAAATGAAATCTATAACTATGAAATCAATAACTCCAGTATCTCGTACTCTCTTTCATTCATTTGCATGCCCCTTGTGGAACTTTGCCTCCCTAACAGCACTCCTGTAGGCCTTCTGGTTGTGAGCAAGATGGCCTGCTGCTGAGGCATCCACTTGAAGCCATCTTCGCCTTGGTCTTCCTCTCTTTCTTTTTCCCATTATGTACCCCTCCAAGACGGTCATCTCTAGATTATCATGATGTTTAATGTGTCCAAAATATGTAAGTTTTCTCTCCCTAATCCTCTTCACTAGCCAGCCTTCTTCAATATTAAGTTCCTGTAGTATGGATATATTTGTTCTTTTTTTTGTGTCCATGATATTGAAGAACTCTTCTGTAGCATTTACATTCAAAGGCATTTATGTGTTTCTCAGCTGTTTTGTTAAGTGTCCAGGTCTCACAGGCATATGTTGCCATGGGAAAGATGCATGCCCTTAAAAATCTTATTTCTGTAGTTCTGTCTGTTCCTTTCCACAGATTCTTTATTTGTTTTACTTTTTGAAGAGCGATAGATGTCCGCATTTTAATTTCTCTCATTGTATCTCCATTCTTAGTTAGCAGTGATCCAAGATATTCAAAATTCTCCACTTCTTCCAGTTTTTCCTCATTGATACATATATCAGATGCCTTGTTTGTTTTGTCAGTTGTCTTCAATTTAGTTTTCTTCGCATTAAGACAGAGGTTTTGCTTTTCACTATTCTTACGGACTGACATAATTAGTTTTTCTATTCCTTTTGGTTTTGTGAACAGTAATACTGTGTCATCAGCATATCTAATCTCTGGTATTTCATAACCTCCAATTGTTACGGCATCGTAATATTCTTTGTCTACATCTTCTCTAACATTCCTCATTATATTTTCAGTATCTCTCTCTCTGAACCTTAAGTGCCCAGGGCACATGGGGCTTCCGCAAGGGTTTTCCACAAATGCCTGTCTTTCGCCTTTTTTTCTGCTCTTGCCCAGGTGAGCCCTCTATTGCTCAACATCCTTTCTGTTGTTCTTCTCCATGTCTCTTTTGGTCTACCCTTACTTCTGCTCCCCTGTGGTGTCCATCTTAGTGCTATTTTTGGTAGTGAGTTGTCAGTCATTCGGAGCACATGTCCCAACCATCGCCAGCGTCTTTCCTCAATAATTGTTGTCAGTGGTTTCATCTGCATTTCTGCCAATAAAATGTTATTTCTTATGGTGTTTGGCCAAAATATTTTTTTAATTCTACGTAAACATTTAGTCTGGAAAGAATTCAACTTGTTTTCTATGGTTTTGGTGATTTTCCAGCATTCACTTCCATAGAGTAGTACACTTAGAACATTACTCTTAAATATCCTGATTTTCATATTTATGCTTAGTTTATTTGATTTCCATATATTCTGTAGCATTGCAAAAGCCTGGTTTGCTCTAGTAAGTCTGCTGTTGATGTCCTCTGTGCTGTCTCCATTTTCTACTACTCTGCTGCCAAGGTATACAAATTCGTTGACCTCCTCCACTAACTTGTTATCTACTCTGAGTACATTTCTGTTGTTCACATTTTGCTTCATTAACTTTGTCTTTCCTACATTGATCTTTAGTCCTATGTTGTTTGCATTCTGGGTTAACTTGTTTATTTTATCTTGCATATCTTTGTGACTGCTTGATAATAGACAAATGTCATCCGCAAAGTCAAGGTCCTCCAGCACTGTGTCAAGGGTCCATTGTAATCCTCTGCGTTTGTCTGATGTTGCCTCCTTCATTAACCAGTCTACTGCCAAGATAAATAATGTTGGTGATAGTACACATCCCTGTTTCACTCCTGTTTGTACCCTAAAGCTGCTGGAGGTATGTTTTCCACAGATAACTTTGCACTGAAAACCCTCGTATAGGGCTTTGATTACATTAACTATTTTATGGGGGAGGCCATGCCATCTTAGGATTTTCCACAGTGCATCTCTGTTGACACTGTCAAAGGCTTTCTCAAAATCTATGAATAATGCATATGTTGTGCTATGCCACTCATTTGCCTGTTCTAATATTTGTCTAAGTACAAATATATGGTCTATGCATGATCTTCCTTTCCTAAATCCTGCCTGCTCTTTCCGAAGTTTTTCCTCAAGTGTTGGTACAATTCTGTTGATGATTATTCTGCAAAATACTTTACTAGTGAGTGGCAGTAGGGTAATGCCTCTCCAGTTCCCGCAATCTCTGAGGTCACCCTTCTTTGGTAGTTTTACTATAAGACCAGTTTTCCACTCCTCTGGGGCTTTTTCTAAATCCCAAATTTGTTGTAATATCCGGCAAAGTTGTTTTGGTGTTTCTGTTTCTTCTGCTTTCAACATCTCAGCAGTCACTTCATCTTCACCTGGTGCCCTGTCTGATTTTAGCATCTTTATCGCCTCTTTTACTTCATTTATTGTTATTGGTCCTGTATTGATGTTTAGTTCCACTTTTGCTTCAGGTATATCTATTGCTTGTGCTGCTTGTGTTCTGTTTAGTAGGGTGTTAAAGTGTTCCCTCCATCTTTCAGTTTTTTCTCTTTCTCCACTGACCAGTTGTCCATTTTGTGTTCTTACTGCACTTTCACATCTTGTATTGAAGTTACCTGTCATCTGCTTTGTGATTTTATATATGGTTTTCATGTCATTTGTATATGCTGCTTTCTCTGCTGTTTCTGCTAAGTTGTCATAATATTGACGTTTATCTTGACGGCATGATTCCTTCACTTCTTTGTCTTTTTGTGCATAATTACTTAAAACTCGTTCTTTAAGCCGTTGTGATTTGGTGTTCAGTAATTTTTTCTTGATTTCTTTTCTTTGCTCTATCTTTTCCCATGTGGTCTCACTTATCCATTCCTCTTTTCTCCTTTTCCGATATCCCAGCACCTCTTTTGCTGTTTCCTGTAGTGTTTTATTGAACTCTAATATGGACATTTCTGCTTCATCTTGTAGGACACTGAAGCGGTTCTTAAGTATTATTGAGAATTCATTTCTTGTTTGCTGGTCTATCAGTTTTCTTGTATCAAAATGTATCTTTCTGTGTTCTCCGATTCTGGCTTTCCTTAATTTTAGTTTTATTTTTGCTACCAGAAGGTTGTGATCACTTCCTATATCTGCTCCTTTCCTTGCTCGCACATCTTGTAGTGACCGTTTCCACTTGTTGTTTATTATTCTGCAAAATACTTTACTAGTGAGTGGCAGTAGGGTAATGCCTCTCCAGTTCCCGCAATCTCTGAGGTCACCCTTCTTTGGTAGTTTTACTATAAGACCAGTTTTCCACTCCTCTGGGGCTTTTTCTAAATCCCAAATTTGTTGTAATATCCGGCAAAGTTGTTTTGGTGTTTCTGTTTCTTCTGCTTTCAACATCTCAGCAGTCACTTCATCTTCACCTGGTGCCCTGTCTGATTTTAGCATCTTTATCGCCTCTTTTACTTCATTTATTGTTATTGGTCCTGTATTGATGTTTAGTTCCACTTTTGCTTCAGGTATATCTATTGCTTGTGCTGCTTGTGTTCTGTTTAGTAGGGTGTTAAAGTGTTCCCTCCATCTTTCAGTTTTTTCTCTTTCTCCACTGACCAGTTGTCCATTTTGTGTTCTTACTGCACTTTCACATCTTGTATTGAAGTTACCTGTCATCTGCTTTGTGATTTTATATATGGTTTTCATGTCATTTGTATATGCTGCTTTCTCTGCTGTTTCTGCTAAGTTGTCATAATATTGACGTTTATCTTGACGGCATGATTCCTTCACTTCTTTGTCTTTTTGTGCATAATTACTTAAAACTCGTTCTTTAAGCCGTTGTGATTTGGTGTTCAGTAATTTTTTCTTGATTTCTTTTCTTTGCTCTATCTTTTCCCATGTGGTCTCACTTATCCATTCCTCTTTTCTCCTTTTCCGATATCCCAGCACCTCTTTTGCTGTTTCCTGTAGTGTTTTATTGAACTCTAATATGGACATTTCTGCTTCATCTTGTAGGACACTGAAGCGGTTCTTAAGTATTATTGAGAATTCATTTCTTGTTTGCTGGTCTATCAGTTTTCTTGTATCAAAATGTATCTTTCTGTGTTCTCCGATTCTGGCTTTCCTTAATTTTAGTTTTATTTTTGCTACCAGAAGGTTGTGATCACTTCCTATATCTGCTCCTTTCCTTGCTCGCACATCTTGTAGTGACCGTTTCCACTTGTTGTTTATATATTTTCAGTATACAAGTTAAATAAGTAAGGTGACAATATGCACCCCTGACGGACCCCTTGTTTTATGTCAAACCAAGTTGTTGTTTCACCATTTATTCTTACTGCTGCTTTATTGGTCTGGATACAGCAGTGATGGTAATTGTATCAACATTATTTAATTATTTAAGAATAAAAAGAAACCGATATTCTCTTTCGCCACCAATTCCTCCCCACATCGCATTCGGTGTAATCCAGTTAGCATCTTCTTCTCCTTCTCCATTCCCCCCCCCCCCAAGAACTTGTGTTAACCTAGTGGTTTCCAACCTGTGGTCTGTGGACCACAAGTAATTCTTGGAGCATTATCATGTGGTCCGTGGCAACGTTATCTATATGGTATTAAGAGCCATCCTCTGAATTAAAAACACATAAGGGTCCGTGGCACTGCGATATCACATACAAGATGGTGGTAGTTGGAAAAGTGGCCCCTGGGTGTAAAAACGTTGGGAACCACAGCGTTAGCCTCTAGCATGGTTGCCTTGTGTTTCAGCAAAACCTGCTGGAATGTGGGTAGAACAGCCAGCGCTTACGTGGTACACCGCGAAGAATGTCACTTAATTGGGAGGCCAGCAGACATGTCGAAACATAACACCTTTCAGTTCTTACAAGATAAAAAGAAAACCACAGCCAAAAATATCGCATGGCCTAGTTCACGTATCGGTCAGGCCTATTAAAATACCATTCCACCGGAATCGATATTTGGCACGTAGTGTCCGGAAATAGTTTTAGAGCAAGCAGGGATATAAAACTATAGTGTGACGATACCGATAATAAACGACACCTCTTTGTTTGCGGAAGTGAAACAAAAACCGAGCACCAAGTCATAGGCCGGATGCTGACAAATGCCAATAAACTGCTAAACCATATCAAGCAATGGAATGGCAGATGAACGATGATTATAGGAAGAGTTTTGTTACATGGAGTGCTTGTACTGCACAACGATGCCTGAAATATCGGAGGGTACAGCAGTTTTGTGTCTGATAAGGAACGGGTAGATAATATGTCAATGTTTATAAACGAAGCTTTAAAGAAAGCAATGACTGAGTGTATATAAGACAATGAGTACATAATAAGAAAATGATTGCGTGTATATAAGACAATGAATGCATGTGTATAAGACAATGACTGTGTGTACATAAGATACTGATCGCATATGTAAAACACAGCAGAAACAGACTATATACGAGGACTACATCTTTGTATAAAGATAGAAATGAAAGACTGTAGTACCGGTGAAGGAAATGACTAACTGAATGAGAGCTAAGGCTAAAAGAGCAAACAAGCAGGAGAGTCAGTTCATGAAGATACGGCGCGTCAGGACAAACACAAAGTGCAGGCAGGGCAAGTGTAATATGACAGATAGTGCTTAATGTAATGAGGCGTTGGCTTGCAGCATGAAAGAGAAAACGGGGAGAGTTTTACACCAGCTACCACTGAGGAAGTTCATGATAAAGATGTAAGAATGCTGTGACTTGTGAAGAAGATAAGGAAGACAGACAGGACCTTTTAAGAAATGGAGAGACAGACAGACAGAGAGAGAGAGGGAGGATACAGTTCGATAAGACATTTATTTTTTAAAAGTACATAAATAAAGAAAACAACGTTTCTGACATCACAGGTAAGTAAGAGAACAACTTTTCTGACATCACAGGTAAGTAAGAGAACAACTTTTCTGACATCACAGGTAAGTAAGAGAACAACTTTTCTGACATCACAGGTAAGTAAGAGAATAACTTTTCTGACATCACAGGTAAGTAAGAGAACAACTTTTCTGACATCACAGGTAAGTAAGAGAACAACTTTTCTGACATCACAGGTAAGTAAGAGAACAACTTTTCTGACATCACAGGTAAGTAAGAGAACAACTTTTCTGACATCACAGGTAAGTAAGAGAACAACTTTTCTGACATCACAGGTAAGTAAGAGAATAACTTTTCTGACATCACAGGTAAGTAAGAGAATAACTTTTCTGACATCACAGGTAAGTAAGAGAACAACTTTTCTGACATCACAGATAAATAAGGAGAACAACTTTTCTGACATCACAGGTAAGTAAGAGAACAACTTTTCTGACATCACAGGTAAGTAAGAGAACAACTTTTCTGACATCACAGGTAAGTAAGAGAACAACTTTTCTGACATCACAGGTAAGTAAGAGAATAACTTTTCTGACATCACAGGTAAGTAAGAGAATAACTTTTCTGACATCACAGGTAAGTAAGAGAACAACTTTTCTGACATCACAGGTTAAGTAAGAGAATAACTTTTCTGACATCACAGGTAAGTAAGAGAGAACAAATTTGCTGACAACACACATAAACAGAGAGAACAACTTTTCTGACAGAAAAGACAAAGTGAAAAACTCTACTAACAGAAAATAAAGAACAACGCTACAGGAAAACATGATAATAGCATGTAGTATAGATATAAAGCTTTCAGAAAAGATAGAGAAAAAGTACTGACAGGTAAAAGATATGACCCAACTCACCTTCAGCGCCTATTGAGACTAATTTCACTCCTTTGGAAGCTATGAAATCCAGGGCTTTGTTGACGTTGGCGATCTTGTGGAATCGCATCTTGCCTCGGTCTGGTTTGGGTAAGTGCTCCCCAGAGATGACCTCCAGCAACAACATAAGTTTCAGCCCATTGCGAAAGTCCTCTTCGATATTCTCTATCTGGTTCTGTGGGCCTGTTTTCCGCAGGTGGGAGTTGCACCAGGCTGTGAAGGTCTGAAAGAAGAAAGACAAAAGCGCCGTTCTTTCAACTGGGACAAATCCAAGCGCGTCTACAGCAATCAATGCTGCTTTCTCTATCTAATCTAAGAAAACAATGACATCTAAACACTGAAACAAACCAAAGGAGTTGGCTGTAAATCAGAATATTTCAACTCTTATTACCAACAACAATAATAATAACAACAACTTGTTTCGGAGATACTGTCTGTGGGAAAAGGATCCATAATAGATACATTCATAGTCTTTATTTTCGTTCACTAGACAATCACTGTCGTACGTGATGCTCCCCACCGGACGATGTGCCTTTCACGTAGTTCCTCGGCGACTTGTTCTGAGTCATGAACATAATGCTGGGGATGATACAATGGCGGTTTCTCCTTGCCTTCCAGTGGGTTTTTGTAAATACGAGATCCTAAATGCAAAATAACAGTAAATGGACAATTTCAAGTTTCTAGGAACATTAACGAAGTTAATGACGTCAGACAAAAGATGACTAACGGAGATAAAGAACAGAATAACCCAAGCTAAGATAATGTTCCAAAAAACAAACAGCATTTTGTGCAATAAATCACTGTCACTGAATGTAAGAAAATGGGTGCTCCAATGCTACATAGAGCCAGTTCTGTTCTATGTATGTGAAGTCTGGCCAGTTACTAAGAGAGTTACTACTACGTTTGGAAGCCACAGAAATGTGGTTTATTTCAAGAATATTAAGGACACCATGGACGGCAAGAAAATCAGATGAAGAAATTTTGAGAGACCGATTCGAGAAGACAAATAATTACAATAGTCAGGAAAAGACAGTCTAAATTTATAGGACAAGTCATGAGAAAAGGCAAGCTAGAACACATCGTGACAACAGGAAAGTTAGAGGGGGAAAAGAGGCCGAGCTAGACCAAGAGAGAAAATCGTGGATGATTAAGGTGATCAGAACAGCTCACAGAGGCATCAGGGTTATGACCTCCAACGCCAGTTGGCACGGCACTTAATAGACATACTCATTCAAATGTTGTCGGATCTCTCTGTGGCTGTGAGATGTGCAGCCGAAGCTGTGACAACGTTGAAGCACAGGCATCAAAGTGGATGAGATGATCAATTATACTGGCGACACAGTCTATGTCAAGGATGGCGATCCGATAGAATGCAAACTTTCAAGTTCCGAAATATACGGTAAAATTCTCAGAGACAGACGAAGACAGTTTGAAAAACACGAATGGCACACACCCTCAAAAAAGGTTCGCCACATTTGGGCTATGTACTTATTGACAAGAACTCAGGAACTATTACTCTTGTTTTCTTCCATTACACGTGGCTATTGCAAAATATTTGGATTCCAAACTTAATAGAGTCTTTTAAGAGGTACAGAAAAATGCGAAGTTAATGACTTTGCAGAATAAATGAACAAGATAATACAAGCACTTTCTCATCCCCTTGTGTAATCTTTCAGCACTTTCTCATCCCCTTGTGTAATCTTTCAGACAGAGATGTACCAGAAACACCCGCTTGACTTTGAAGCGAACATACCACGTGAATGTTCATAAAGTGGTTTGCCTACGTCTGTGTATATAACAGTTTTGGAGACAATAGGTTTAAAAATAATGAAATTGTTTCTTGCTGACGCACATTCCGTAAAAACCGCTGCAGATGTTGCACGATGTTTATTCGTCAGGATTGTTAAGTGACTGAAGTTACAGATACAAATTATCCTTGCACCAATCAAACTGAACGTGCGAGTTTATCCACACTGAATGAAGAAGACACTCGTGTCTTTCTGCGATCTTCCATCTATGTTGCTGCATATTTCTCAACCTGCAATGTTTTCAGACCAGCCAATATTTTCGCTTTATGCCTACTTCTTATCCATCAACTGTCTCAACCACGTGGTAGATATTTGTTGTTGACTACCCCTGGAAATGCAAAGTTCTTTGTCGTTGGCGTCATATACAGCAGACTTTTAGGCGGAGTGGTTTATTGCCGTGTGTGTGTGTGTTTAAACCCAATCCAGGTGTGGACTCGTGAAGCTGCTTCTAAGCAGACTTCAACAAATGCACCCCCGTCGAACCTCTATCTTGTGTACTATCTCCCTGTAGCTGTGAGCTGGTGTTACTTGCAGCCGATGCTGTGAATGTGTTGAGGCACATCATGGGAGCGGGTTATGGAAACTACTTTTCCAGTCTCGGAGTACAGCTAAAAAGCAGGGGGTACGCAATGCTTCTTTAGCAGACTCCAACATCGTGGCGATATGGCGATCCATGCCCCGTTAGTCAGGTTATGATTGTTACTGAGGGTACCAACGGAGAGGTGGGACAGGGTCTTGGTCAGCTATGGTTCGCTAACCCTGACGCTAGCATATCAGCTATGGTTCACTAACCCTGACGCTAGCATATCAGCTATGGTTCACAAACCCTGACGCTAGCATATCAGCTATGGTTCGCTAACCCTGACGCTAGCATATCAGCTATGGTTCACTAACCCTGACGTTAGCATATCAGCTATGGTTCACTAACCTTGACGCTAGCATATCAGCTATGGTTCACTAACCTTGACGCTAGCATATCAGCTATGGTTCACTAACCTTGACGTTAGCATATCAGCTATGGTTCACTAACCTTGACGCTAGCATATCAGCTATGGTTCACTAACCTTGACGCTAGCATATCAGCTATGGTTCACTAACCTTGACGCTAGCATATCAGCTATGGTTTACTAACCCTGACGCTAGCATATCAGCTATGGCTCGCTGACTGCCTAATCGGACAGCGCCTTCACACCCCCCCCCCGCCCCGCCCCGCCCCGCCCCCTGTTAGTAATGCTAAAAGAGCCAGTGGAACCCTACACTTTGTTAGTAAGACTGAAAAAGACCGTCTAATCATCCCCCTTAATGATGAGGTTAAAAATGTGTGTCAAATGCTACCTTCTTTTATCATGGCTGAAAGAGTGCATCGAACATTCTGAAAGTAATACTTCTTCTTCTTCTTCGTTCACTTCTACCACCAAAAACCGCACTGTGAACCTACTGAATTCACGCCTGTGGTCCTCGTTAGGTCCCGTGGTCCCCTGTGTGGTACAAAATAGACTACACGAGATCCACGAGAGGACCACAAGGGGTTCAGAGTATCACAGTGCTTTAGCCTGTATTCTTGGTGGGTCTCGGAAGCGGGATTGCGTGACACCGTGGTTTTCATTGCACCAGTTTAGTCTAGAGTTGGACTTTCTCACCGGAAGACCTCGACGTGTTTAGGATATCAGTGCATCCCCGCTGGGTGAGAGGCGGTAGCCCACCCAAGCCAGAGTTGGACTTTCTCACCGGAAAACCTCGACGTGTTTTGAGATACCCGTGTATCACTGCCGGGTGAGAGGTGGTTGCCCATCCAGTCCAGGGTTGGACTTTCTCACCGGAAAAACCTCAGCGTGATTAAGATACGCAAACATCCCCACCGGGTGAGAGGTGGTTGCCTATCTAGACTTTCCTTGTCCAGTGTCTCCGACTTCAGCATTTTGCGGTCGTGGCCGCTACCCTTCCTAGTTGTGACCAGGATGGAGCTTTTGTCCAGGAGGACGAATCCTCGCCACTAGTGACTTCTACCCCTGGGTTGAGCCGGTTTAGGCATTATCCCAGTATGGGCGTGTTTGGGACGGGACCGACCTCTAGGGCAGAGGCACTGTGACATGCATAGCCTTCAAGATTCACCCCTGGTATGAGCCGGTTTAGGCAAAATTCACCAGTACGGGTGTTTATCAGGCGTTACCGACCTCTAGAGCAGAGGTGGCATGACATGTCTAGCCATCAAGTTCCACCCCTGGTGTGTGCCGGTTTAGGCATATTTCACCAGTGTAGGTGTATTTCGGACGTGGCCGGCCTCTAGAGCAGAGGTGCCGTGGTATAGCTCTCGTAGCGATACTAATGGACATAACGGTTAAACTTCACTTTCCACCACATTTCCCCATCGGCTCCGCACAGCAACCTTTATTTCTTTTCCGCATTTACTTCCTTAACCGGGAGGAGCTTCACTCCACGCGCGGCATTTGAAGAGTCTCGCCAGCAGTGTCTTAACCTCTGGGACAAGCCAGTTCATGCAATTCACCCGATATGACTGCACTCAGGACGTGGCCGGCCTCCAGACCAGAGGTGCCGTGATTTGACTGTTTGCTTCGCTTTATCCTTTCTACCACCTTTTCCGCAGTGATGCTGCGCGGCAACCTCATTTGCAAATTTCTTCATTGGCCGGGAGGAGCACCGCTCCACGCACGGCAGCTGAAGATCTCGCCAACAGCGGCAGATGAGCTACCAAACGTGCCACTCATCTACCCTAAGTAACTGGTTTTCAGGCGCCAGATATTCGCTCTCGCCCCTTCTCCTGTCAGTTTAAACAGCTCTGCCACGGGAAGGCCAGGAGCTGGACTTGACTGCCAGAGGCTGTTTGTGGCGCGTCTGCAGTCCTTAGAACCTGAAAGTAATACTGAAAAGAGGATGTCTAACCATACCTCCTTTTAGCTTTATCGTGTCGAACCTACCCATTGTTAGTAAGGCTAAAAGAGCAATCCTACACTCTGCAAGACTGAAAGAGAGCATCCAAATCTACACTATTAGTAAGGCTGAGAGAGTGCGTTGAACTCTATCCTCTGTTAATAAGGCTGAGTGAGTGCGCTGAACTCTAACCTCTGTTAATAAGGCTGAGTGAGTGCGTTGAACTCTAACCTCTGTTAATAAGGCTGAGTGAGTGCGTTGAACTCTATCCTCTGTTAATAAGGCTGAGTGAGTGCGTTGAACTCTATCCTCTGTTAATAAGGCTAAGTGAGTGCGTTGAACTCTATCCTCTGTTAGCAGGACTGGAAAAGCATGTCCAATTTAGACCGACTGAGGACACGTATGGCATAAAACTGAAACAAGTTGATAGATTCAAGTACCTAGGAACAATTATAACAACTGATGGGAAATGTCACAACGAAATAAAAAGCAGACGTGCTCAGACCAAGTCAGCATTCCAGAAAATGAGAAACATCTTGTGCAACAGATACATATCAATGAAAACAAGATTCCGAGTACTTAAATGTTATATTCAGCCAATTTTGTTTTATGAATGCGAAGAATGGTCCATGAATAAGAGAGTACAGCGAGAAATGGAGGCCACGGAGGTGTGGTTTATAAGAAGGATGTTTAAGGTACCATGGACAGCTAAGAAAACCAACGAAGAAGTCTTAAGAGATGCTGGTGTTAAAAGGCAAATTACAGCAAAGATCAGAGGCAGACAAGCGAGATTTGTAGGACATTTTCTGAGAAGAGGAACATTGGAACACACTGTGACAACTGGAAATATTGAGGGAAGAAGAGACAGAGAAAGACAGAGAGAGAGAGAGAGAAAGACACACAGAGAGAGAGAGAGACAGAAACAGATAGAGAACTTACTGGATGGGCTGTCAGTGTGGCTAGGAAGAAAGTCACCGGCAGATCTAATAATCAAGTCTAAAGACAGGGAATTGTGGAAAGAAATGATCGCCTACGCCACGCGGCACGGCACTTGAAGGAGGACTCAAAACAACCAGTAACTGAGAGTACTATAAGGTAAGAATCTCCGTCCAGCTGTGGTTCGCTAGCTTTGATAACTCCACATGACAGATCATTTAAAAATCTTCATTACTTTAATCTTCATTGGACTAAAACATTCATGTTATCTGATGACCCACAAGACCATTCTAACAAATGTATTCTTATGTGGTGCTGTACATATCGGCATACAGCGTTACCGTACTTTTTAAAAAATGTGCATTGGACTCAAAAACTGTCCTTTCACATTTCACTTATTTACAGCGCACCTTAGAGTGTTCTCACAAAGTTATTATGGTGCGGCCTGTCCATTGATACCGAAGTCTGAACGAGACCGGCTATCTCTGCTTCATGTTTCCACAGTTAAATGTAACACTAGATTTCCAACATTTGTTGTATCTGAGCACACATGAGACAATTAGAAAAGGTGAGGGGTAGGTTCCAGGCAAGAAAGATTTGTGGGGCCGGGGGAGGGTGGTGGTTACTTATAAGCATCTCTACCACGACAGATTCTGAACCAACAAAAGCTCGGTTCACTTACATCCGGCGGACGACGAGTTTAGTGGGTTATCCCGCCGGGTATTTAAGTTCATGACTCACAACACCATCTGTGTCTAAAACACAAACATGCATACAGCAAGCGAACACGCACACATACAGCACAGTTTTTCAACTGAATGGTAAACATGGCCGACTGTCATGATGGATAATTAGATTTGGGCATATATTTCGACAGATAACGAAGCGGTTTTAAGAAAATGATATTTCGCATTCTGTGAGCGGGGTTGAGTTAAAGTGTAAGAACAAAAACAAAATCATAAAAGGATTCTTGTTACTGTCGTCAGTTATGTTATTCAAACATATATTTAAAAAAACAGCCAATAAGGAACATTTACAACCATTTTCTGAAGAGTACTCCTCTGACGATCTGAAAAGTTGTCTTGCCTAACTTAATATAAAGTTTCCTGTCAGCCTACCCAGCAACTCCCACACTCGCGTGACATCTTCCAAGATACACAATCATCATCTATAACACACACACACACACACAAAACAAACTATTAATTAATCTTGCTCTTAATCAACTGCTGGCTCAAAAACATGCGGGGGGGGGGGGGGTACGCAATACGCGAATATACCATGAGGGCAAGTAAGCAAAGTGATGCTATCATGGCTTATCGTCTTTCTTACAATGAGATAGTCCGGTCTCGGAGATTCTGTCAAATGTTCACGAGACAAGTACCCATTTTTTTCAGTGAGCTGAGTTGTGCGGGTCTGAGTCGAGGAAGAATCCCAACTTCTCCACAGAAAGAATTCATCTCTTCCACAGCTGCTTTACTGCCCACATCAAAATGCTCCTTTTAAAGAAAAAAAAATTAGTTCAAAGAAAACATCTCGCAGAAAAGTTATATTGTGGAAGCGAACCGTTGTCCTGCTTGACATATAAATAGCATGTATCACTGATTACATTTTCTGAATCTTTCAATATCAGAGGACTGTCAGCAACTGAAATATATATATATATATATAAGATCTTTAAACAAATGACACACTGTTTAAAAAAAATCCTAAACTAATCTAAACTATGTAGTACACTACGGCCTACTACGCATCAAAACTATAATCTGAATAATCTGGACCCTGTCATATCAGAGAGCCACTTAACCGTCTGGTCCTGATAAAAAATTGCACATCACCATATCGGCAGTCAACAGAACGGATTCATTCTCGTGCGACAATCCCAGTAACACGGGACCGGCAACAACTGAACTATGCCACCCACCTCCAGCAAAACGCGCTCGTCTCATTCATTCATTCATTTGCATGTCCCTTGCGGAACTTTGTCTCCCTAACAGCACTCCTGTAGGTCTCTCGGTTGTGAGCTCGTCTACTTTATAATACTTTATAGTGAAGAGTATGAATCTAAAACTAACGCGGCTGAAAGGGCCCCTAGAATGTGGCTAAGTTTGCTGGAGAGTAAGCGAGCGATAAACAAAGTGATTTTTCACTCACTCACTCACTCACAAGACCTGAATTACAGATATTATAAAACACACAAATGTCCTTGGTGGACTGTATGAACCCGCAGATCACGTTTGTTGTTGACTGTAGTAGTAGTAGTAGTAGCAGCAGCAGCAGCAACAGCAAAAACAGAAATTTATAGTCCATAATTAAGTCCGCGGAATACAGCTGTTCTTTCTCATGCTTATATTTTAAAACTATTCCATCATCCCAGCTGTTATCCTTATGATAGTGCTACTGTTTTGCTAAATGTCTTTGTGGCTTGTTCAGGTGCGCAACACGTGCAGAATTTAATATTACGAAATGTCATCTTTCCTCGGAGCGGTTTACATTGAAGCTCTTCTGGTGTAACATGTCCAATACAGGCGTACACGGGTTTATGTGTGCAGGTTTGGTCGCGAAAATGACCAGAGTTTCAACAGTACAGGTTGAGAAAGACAATGGCCGGGGTTTCAACAGTACAGGTTGAGAAAGACAATGGCCGGGGTTTCAACAGTACATGTTGAGAAAGACAATGATCGGGGTTTCAACAGTGTCGGCTGAGAAAGACAATGGCCGGGGTTTCAAAAGTGCATGCTGAGAAAGACAATCCCCGGGGTTTCAACAGTGCAGGCTGAGAAAGACAATGGCCGGGGTTTCAAAAGTGCAGGCTGAGAAAGACAATGGTCGGGGTTTCAACAGTGCAGGCTGAGAAAGACAATGGCCGGGGTTTCAAAAGTGCAGGCTGAGAAAGACAATGGCCAGGGTTTCAACAGTGCTGGCGGAGAAAGACAATGGCCGGGGTTTCAACCGTGCAGGCTGAGAAAGACAATGGCCGGGGTTTCAACAGTGCAGGCTGAGAAAGACAACGATCGGGGTTTCAAAAGTACAGGTTGAGAAAGACAATGGCCGGGGTTTCAACAGTACAGGTTGAGAAAGATAATGACCAGGGTTTCAACAGTGCAGGTTGAGAAAGATAATGATCAGGGTTTCAACAGTACAGGTTGAGAAAGACAATGATCGGAGTTTCAACAGTACAGGTTGAGAAAGATAATGACCAGGGTTTCAACAGTACAGGTTGAGAAAGGTAATGACCAAGGTTCCAACAGTACAGGTTGAGAAAGACAATGGTCGGAGTTTCAACAGTACAGGTTGAGAAAGATAATGACCAGGGTTTCAACAGTACAGGTTGAGAAAGGTAATGACCAAGGTTCCAACAGTACAGGTTGAGAAAGATAATGACTAGGGTTTCAACAGTACAGGTTGAGAAAGACAATGGCTGAAATTTCAACGGTACAAGCTGAGAAATACAAAGTTCAGTATCATATTGTACCTGCTGTAATTAACTGGCCTTTCTTCCTACTCCCAACCAACACTTCTCACCGCCAGATTCACCTACACTCAAACACACGTAAAATGCAGGCAGCACATTAAGTCTATTCTCGGTTCACCAGGAATTTAAAATAGCAAATTATTATTTTTACTTTTTCCTTGGAAAAAAAAAGTGCCCGCAGTGTGTGAATGACTCACTCCATTGCAATGTCATTACGTTACGCTACGCAAGTCCAGGACCGACATTTGAATAGCGAGGGAAAGGCGAAGTACAGGAAGAAGGTTTCAGCCCGTATCGCGCACCTTTTTTTTTTTTTTTCGTCGGCGATTTCCGGTCTGTTTTCGAAGTACGCGGAATAAGTTAACTCTTTGACTCCGAAAAAGCACTGGCAGTGTTGGTAGATCTTCCACTCCCGTGTGAATTAGCGTTCAGTACAAAGAGTAGAGTCTAAATAAAATGAAAGTAGTACATTTCTAACCCAAACCATATTTTTAAAATGTAGAGTATATCTTTCCAGTTTCAACCAAAATTTCGCATCGAAATTCATTCTGGCGGATCTGACAAACTAAACAATATTACTATGCTTAACCTGACTAACTAAACAATATTACCATGCTTAACCTGACTAACTAAATATTACCATGCTTAACCTGACTAACTAAACAATATTACCATGCTTAACCTGACTAACTAAACAATATTACCATGCTTAACCTGACTAACTAAATATTACCATGCTTAAACTGACTAACTAAACAATATTACCATACTTAACCTGACTAACTAAACAATATTACCATACTTAACCTGACTAACTAAACAATATTACCATACTTAACCTGACTAACTAAACAATATTACCATACTTAACCTGACTAACTAAACAATACTGCCATGCTTTATTAACCTGACTAACTAAACAAACCATGTCTAACCTAACTAATCAATACCACCATAGTAAACCTGAGTGACCAACACCACTGTTGCATTATCACTAATTAGTATCACCGGACTAGCCAACATAATTATGTTTGGACACATTCTACACTTTCCCGTTGTCCAGGCTGTTAACAACATCCCGTTACAATCGGCGCAGCAAAAGTAGATTACAGGTTTCCATTAACTTTGGTTGGCTAGTCCAAGTGACATACCCTACAGTTACTGACACAAACATCTCCACCCCTTTCGTCACATATATTCGTCCCAGAAGCACGCTGCTCTTACAACCATGCAAAACGTAACATTGCATTCAACGTATTATTTGATCATAAATAATAATAAGCAATGTATTAATGGACATTGGTTCCAACAACGGTTTTTCATTAACAATCAATACACTTTCATTTCAATACTGCGTAGTGCTTGTTGTTGTGCTCCCAGTTCTTGGTTACCACGCTATTAAGCGTGGGGGGGGGGGAATGCTGGGATTCTGTTTTAATGGTTGATATAAAGAATGCAACAAGCAATAATAAGGAAGTTACACAGAAAGGATTCTGTCTTAATGATTGACATAAAGAATGCAACAAGCAATAATAAGGAAGTTACACAGAAAGGATTCTGTCTTAATGATTGACATAAAGAATGCAACAAGCAATAATAAGGAAGTTACACAGAAAGGATTCTGTCTTAATGATTGACATAAAGAATGCAACAAGCAATAATAAGGAAGTTACACAGAAAGGATTCTGTCTTAATGATTGACATAAAGAATGCAACAAGCAATAATAAGGAAGTTACACAGAAAGGATTCTGTCTTAATGATTGACATAAAGAATGCAACAAGCAATAATAAGGAAGTTACACAGAAAGGATTCTGTCTTGATGGTTGACATAAAGAATGCAACAAGCAATAATAAGGAAGTTACACAGACATCTTAACACGAAAAAAACATCTGCTTTACATAGCCTGCGCGGTTGTGTATGTGTGTGTATAGAAAAACCACTTAAAAGGGCTACAGCAGCTAGCCAGTGACAAACTTCACGAAATGGCGACAGTCATGATTCATGCATTCTGTAAAGTGACACAACGTTATCGACTTCAATTCTTTAGAAAATACTAAATGAGAAGGAAAAAAAAAAAAACCTTTGGTGCTTTGCTTCTCGATCTAATTCTCAATACAGAAACATCGCATGGTTGTTCGCCAAGTTTTCCTGTTTTCGGCGAGTTGTTCAACCTCATCACGGGATTTTATGCCAGTTAATTTAGGCCTCTTTTAACAATGACCTCTTTAGAGTTTCACGTGGTGGACCTCCTTTTCTTTGACCTGTTGTGTTCCACTTGACAGCTTGTTTTGGGATTCTCCGAGTTTCTTCTCATCGCGTGACCGACATGTCAACTCCTTTTTCTGATCACCCATGAGACAGGCTGTTGTTCAGTCATCTGCTTATCTCTGCGTTGTTCTTGAACTCCTTCCACTTTATACCGGGTATTTTGAGAAACCAGCACTAGCCTTGAGACAAGAAATAACATTTCTAAACATCTGCTGAAAATAGCGTCACAAAAAAGTACAGCAATTTAGGCACCACGTGATAAGAATATACCTGGAATCTCTGCTCGTAATTCTGTCGAACTATGCCAGTACTGTACAGTAGCCTGCATCCCAAAATATTTCTTTTTCGTTAATTTGTATTTTTACTATGTAAACTTTACAATCCTGACATTTTCCAATATGCCACAAATTAACTGCAAAGCAATGTAGGCTATGTTTGCACTGGAGTAATGGTGCTTATGGTTACAAACACACCTTTTTTGCGCACGGTGGAGACAGGCAATCGTTGCACGCTCTGACCTGGAATGTCAGCTTATGGAGCGGCCAAGGTCACAATTTTACATGTTCAAGGTTATCATGAACAACATGCAACATCTGATGCCCATATGGGCTAGTATATCTGTACCGCTATATGTGAGGACTGTTTCTACAAAATGTCCATTAACTCAAAACTAAATGAAAAACTACAAGAACATAGTGTGTGTACGCATTTATAATCAACTATGTACTCGTGCATCCAGCACAATCAAACCTGGAAACTCATATATGTGCGCCTCTATCACTGGTCTGTTAAAGTATAACAACTTTAGCACTTCTGTTTCTACTATTACATGATATTATTACATCTTGAATGTATGAAATAACATTTGAAATATATCTTAAAACAAATGGACAGTCATCTAACAAGATGAAAGAGATCTAGACAAGAACATGAACAATGCATCTGTTCTTGTTCAGAATGTATAAACTAGGACAAATGTTATTACATTCTGGTGTCACAGCTTTACTGCAGTGCTTCCTGTTTAGTTATATACTTATACACTAATTATTGTGTGTTACTTCTCTTGTTCAGAACAGTTCCTATAGGAAGAAAAGCAGATGGTGCTGAGAAGCAATAATTAACAGAGAAATCAGAGAATGAGTTGCCTTTGCAATGAGGAACCTAAATGCTGGGATAAAAAAAAAAGTTCTGACTGCCCTATTGTGTACATGATACACGTCATGTCTGCGCTATTAAAGTGCAGGAAACTGGTGCACAAAATGTAGTAGTCATCCACCTTCCTGTTTATTATCAGATCTCTCTTCACTTCCTACCATCTTTACTGTCCAAGTACAATGTTCTGGTCATTAAAACCTTTTAAACAACAGCTCACTGAAAAAAAAAAAACAAGCATTCCTTGCAACATGCCTCCTAAGATGAAAGAGTCACAAGTATGACTCTAAATTAAAAGCCACTCTAATAGTCATATAACACTATTTAGTTTGTTGACTGATTGAATCCTAAAGACTTGTTTCTCTTTCTTTTATTCCCCATCACAATGCAATATTTTTTTAACACTGAAAAATTCACCTCACAAATGTTCCATCTGCTGATCTTTTCTATCTTCACAGTTCATTATGTAATTTTTTTTGCTATGTAGGTCCACAGATACATTATGATCATATGGTCCAAAATGTAAGCACAGGAAAAATTCTATCACTATTATAGGTGCAAAAGCAGCTTCATTACTAAATTCATATTTTGGCATAATTCAGCATGTTAGCTATTATAAATTTACATTGTAATATTCAAAATAGAAAATGTTTATTTTGATATTTCATTACAATTTTTGGGAGCATAAGTAATTTCATTTGCCACAACCAATACCAGTCCTCCATAGCTAAATCGCTAAAGACGCATGGCAACTGGAAGATCATGGGTTCGATCCCGGGACCGAAAAAAAGCAACAACTCACAAGACCTCTGGGAGTCATGACCCAGAGGGGCCCACCCCCCTTAGAGTGTCAGGAGTTTAAAGGGCCGAAACACTTGTCTGAGGGGGGGGGGGGTACTTCCTCTGATGATCTGAAGGAGTTGTGTTGTTGTTCCGCTCTCTACGGTAGAGAGTTTCCTGCATTTACAATCACTGATTATATATTGGCAATGGGGATAAACAAGAATCAACCTGATCTGACTTTTTAAAAAAAAATATTTATGCTATCAAAGAACTCTGATAATGCTTAATACAATCATTAAAAACTGAGATTTTATGTACAAGATATGTGATCTTAAACACTGTAATCAACTGCATGGAAATTTTCATCTCTCTTTTAAAATTAAATTTGGAACCATATGGCAAAAAATGTTCTGGTCTGAAACGATGGTGGAACTATATGGTAAAAAAATGTTCTGGTCTGAAACGATGGTGGAATTATATGGCAAAGAATGTTCTGGGCTGAAATGAAGATGATGCAATTTCATCAAACAAAAGTATCAGTATGTACACATATGCAATTCTATTTTATAGTGAACTAGTTCTTACATAAATTAGACTTTTTTTAAAACAAATGGCTCAGGAAAATACTTAGTATAAAGTGGAATGAATTTAAGAACAACACAGAGATAAGACAGATGAGCAAACAACCTGTCTTACGGATGATCAGCAAAAGGTGGACATATGTAGGCCATGTGATGAGAAGAAATAATCAGAGAATACCAAAACAAGCTATCAAAGTGAAGCGCAACAGGCCCAAGAAAAAGAGGTTGACCATGTGAAACTCTAAAAAGGGCACTGTTAAGAGAAGCCAGTTTAGTGGGCATAACATCCCTTGATGAAGCTGAAAGACTCACTGAGAACAGGAAAACTTGGAAAAGAACTATGCGAGCCCAATGTGACGTTTAATGGTATGGGAATGATGTAAGATGTAAGTTCTTACATATCTGCTACACTCTTTCTTACTCAAATGTACTTTTCTCTTGTAAAATCTTGAAGTAAACTATCTGCATGTCATTCAGTCAAAAGTTTTCACTTCCCAGCTTTGATAATATGGCACCTATTAATGGCACAATTGAAAGATTTGACATTTCTGGGATTTTCCACATCTCATCAGTGTTTTGTGTGGTTCAGCTGCATTATGTTCTGCCATGCAATAACTACAGCACACTATCAAACTGCTTTGTGCTTGATGTAATCTCTTCAAGATTAAAAAAAACAACTTTCTGCTTCCTTCTGTTTTTGCTTCCTGCTTTTCTTTCCCTCCTGAATCTCAGCTGCTCTCAGAACAACACTGAAACGGTGACGCACAGCAGAACAATCACACAAAGAGAGACAAGAGGCATAAAAACACATGCATACAAAAGGCAATAAACAAGACTAATATGTTTGAATAGGAACTTCAATTCAAAAGATGGTCTTGAAATGAAAGGATTTTGTTTACTTTATTCTAATTAGGCAATGGTCTTGAAATGAAAGGATTTTATTTACTTTATCTTTGTTAAGCAATTCACATATATGAGATGAGGGAAACAAGACCAGGGGGTAGACCAAGACAGAGATGGAAAGACAACATAGAAGAGGAAATAAAAGAAACTGGTGCCACCAACTGAGGAGAGAAGATTAGGAATAGAGAGGAATGGATGTGAACTTTGTCTGCAGCAATGAGCCTTAATGGCTCGGAACGCTGAAGAAGAAGAAGAATATTAAAACAAGTCTTTAACAGTTTTTTCCAGTGATCAGACTGAAATAACGGTGCTAGACCCCACCGTGAACGTATATCTCCTAATATTTTGTAATGCGAGTTTATGAATTTGTCTCATAATGAACTGAATTCACAGCATATACAATTTTCTGTTCCCCTCCGACATTCCATACGTTGGATAAATGTTGGAGGTGATACTGCAACTTCTGTACCCTGAGGTTGGTTGATTCTGCGCATCCATTACGAATCAACGCTGGCAAAGCCTAAATAAAATGAAAATTATCAAATTTCTAACCCAACCCATATTTAAATCATAAAATAACTTCCTTTCAATTACTTTCTACCAAAGTTTCTCATCAAAATTAATTCTGGTACAGGATGGGAATTACTTCATGAGTGAAAGAGTTGATGTAATAAAGCGGCCATGTTTATCTCAACCAGCCATATTTGTCACATTTTTTTTTAATTAAAGCCAAGCAAGAACTAAGCAACCAAAAAAAAAAAATATGGGACGCGCTAGTTTGTCACTTTTTTTTTTTACTGATGGGAATAATCAAGCTAGCAATTGCCGTGTCTCTCCTATTATTTCGTTTTGATAACATGCCATTTATGTTTTTATTAAGTTAAACTGTTAAAATAAATATATGTTGTTCGTGATGATATGGTGACACATATTTCAGTTAAGTGTCCACAACCTGCTCCGTCAGATCCCTAATGCCCCGCCCCTCCGAGTGCCTCGTCCATATTAGGTGTGCAATCGAAACCACTCGAGGCAAATGGCGACTGCCAGCAATGTCTTCGGTTCGCACCTTTTCGAGTCACTTATAACTAAAACTGATATATTTATAACCCCTTGATTACGTTGAGCATACACTACCAAACAGCTTCATTCTGAATATTTCATGACATGAAGATAAGAATGCGAATTAACTCAAAAACTCAGTGAAACAGAACTGACCTTTTTCTGTTGCTTTTCCCATGCCGGGTCGAGTAATCCTTCCCTATCCCATTCTTCTTCTTCCTCCATATATCCATCGTAC